>MU668859.1:22352-52917 GCA_026770625.1 Nicotiana glauca
AAAGCGCTTAACACATATTTAAGACTTGTACCGGGCGTCGGAACCAAAATACGAGCCCGATTCCATAGTCTTTTAATCAATTTTTATTTCTATTTTCCTTAATAATTTCAGAAAAATAATTTCACAGAAAAATTCTTTTACTCGGGTTCTAGACCTCGGATTTCGACTCTGGGCATATGCCCGAGTCCCATTTTTTTCTACGGACCCTCCGGGACCGTCAAATCACGGGTCCGGGTCCGTTTACCAAAAATATTAACCGAAGTCAACTTTAATCATTTTACAACCACATTTTAAAATTTTTTACAGAATTTAACATATAATCTTTCCGGCTACGTGTCCGGACTGCGAACGCAAATCGAGGCAACTAAAAGTGAGGTTTTTAAGGCCTTGGAAGTGGGAAAAGAGAGAAATCTGATGATGACCCTTTGGGTCGTGACATATCACTCAATTCCGACAACTAAAACCCAATCAAAACTCAAAAACTTGGTTGGGGAACTTTTCCTCAATTCTCCTAATTTTTCACCCCAAATCCAAAATTAAATGAAAAAACTAAGCTTAGATTAATGGAATACAATCAAAAAGAGATTAGGAATCATTACCCAATGGTCTTCTCTTCAAAATCCCTACAGAATCGCCCTACCCCGAGCTCCAAATTTGACTTTCCAAGTTATGAACTCAAACCCTCGAATTTTCTATATCTGCCCAGTGATTCCTGCATCTGCGCTCCCAGGAACGCACCTGCAGTCTTGCTTCTGCGGCCAGGATTCCGCATCTGTAGATTTTCATTAGATATCCAAGTACCGTACCTGCGCTCAAATCTTCACAGATGCGGTCCGCTTCTGCGGTTCTTAAGTCGCATCTGCAACCACTGGGCTTCATGCCCCAGATAGCACATGCGGCCTCTTTCCTCTCTTCTCTGGGCCGCACCTGCAGGCTCCTCACCACAGGTGCGAAATTACCAGAAGCAACAAACTTTAGAATTTGCCTAAGTCCAAATTCGCTTCCGTCAAGCATCCGAAACTCACACGAGACCCCCGGGACCTCAACCAAACTACCAACCAATTCTAGAACATCATATGGACTCAGTCCAACTCTCAAATCACATCAAACAATGCTAAAACCACGAATTACTCTCCAACTCAAGCCTAAAGTACTTGAAATTTCAGGAATCCTACAACCGATGCCGAAACTAACTAAACCAAGTCTGATTGACTCCCAATTTTGCACACAAGTCACAATCAATACTATGGAACTATTCCTTCTTTCGGAGTCGGATGCCGAACCTGATATCAAAATTTCACTATCGATCCAAAAACTTCAAAAATTCAACTTTCGACATTTCAAGCCTAAATAAGCTACGGACCTCCAAAACACAATCTGAACACGCCCCTAAGCCTGAAATCACCCCACTGAGCTAATGAAATTGACGAAACTCCATTTCGAAGTTACACTGTTCCAACTACGATCCAAATTTCAAAGCTTAAGCTCTCATTTAGGGACTATGTGTTCCAAAACACTCCGAAACTTAAAACGAATCTTCCCGACAACTCAAAATAGAAGAAATAAATTCGGGGAAAGTAGTTAATCGGGGATCGTGACATTAATTCTCAAAACGATCGGTCGGATTGTTACATGGTTATTATGGGACTAGTATCTAGGCATGCATTGCGCGTATACCCCCATATAAATGGATATAAAAAATTTTAAAATTACATAAATATTAGTTATAAAATAATAGAATATGAGTTCCTGAAAATGATAAAATATGACATTGTAATTTAGCTATATTGTTTGTTTTAGAAGTACAAACAGACCTAAACACAATATGTTGGCCTATATTCATATTGCTCTCGATCGTAGAATCATCATAGTTACAACAGCGTGGAATAATATTTTTAAACTATTTCAACAAAAATATCTATGCCAATAAATCTATCTATATATTATTAAAAAGAGAGGAAAAAGCCCTCTCCTTAAGTCAAGTGGCAGCCTAAAAAAATGTCACATGGCATAATTAGTTATTTAGTTTATAATTAGTTATTGGTTATTATTTTTAAATTTAAATATATATAAAAAAATAAAAATAAAAATAAAAAACTACCATATATATATATATATATATATATATATATATATATATATATATATATATATATATATATATATATATNTATATATATAGGTTACTTTATTTGGATTAATAAATATAGATATCCTTTATTTGGATTAATAAATATAGATATCTTATAATTATAGTAAAAAATAATATATTTTTTAATTGGTTACTTTATTTGGATTAATAAATATAGATATCTTATAATTAAATATAATAAAAACAAAATAAAAATATAATAAATTACCAATTCAAATTGGAGAATAGTTTCAAGTTGGAGTTTTAAAATTATTTTAAAATAAAAAAACGAAAATAAAGAAATAAAAAAAAACTTTCAGAGAAAAATATTAAATAAAGTAATATGCTAATAAAACTTTCTATTAACAATGTAATAATATTAAATATTAGATGATATAACAAATAAAAATACATAACAAAAAAATTATTCAATGCGCTCCATGTATAAGTCCCGATAGTTTAACAGTGATTTTGTTCATTAAAATTTAGATAATATTATAAGAACAACATAATAAAATTTAAAACAAAAAATATTTTAACAGTAACAAATTATCTATCTTCTCATATATATTACAAAACGAAAGCGAATACTAAACATTGGCTAATATAATAAAGAAAAATATATAACAAAAAATTTATTGGTTATTATTTTTGATTTAAATATATATAAAAATAAAAATAATAAAATTAAATATATATATATATATATATATATATATATATTGGTTAATTTATTTGAATTAATAAATATAGATATTTTATAATTAAATATAAAACGAAAAATAAATATATAAAATAATAACTACTCATTCAAATTGGGTGGAAGTAGTTTCGAGTTGGAGTTTTAAAATAATTTTAAAATAAAAAATGAAATTAAAAATATAATAATTACCAATTCAGATTGGGAAGTAGTTTCGAGTTGGAGTTTTAAATTTATTTTAAAATAAAAAACGAAAATAATGAAATAAAAAACTTTCAGAGAAAAATATTAAATAAAGTAATATGCTAATAAAACTTTCTATTAACAATGTAATAATATTAAATATTATATGATATAAGAAAGAAAATACATACTACAAAAAAGTAATTTAATACGCTCCATGTATAAGTCCCGTTAGCTTAACAGAGATTTTGTTCAAGAAAGCGAATACTAAACATTGGCTAACGTAATAAAAAGAAAATATAGAATAAAAAAATTATTCACTTACTTTATAAGTACCTTTGATTTAATAAAAATTTTATTATTGGGTATATCGTATTGACAAATAAAATAACAATTGAATTTTATTAAAGCAATACGATCTAATAGAATCAATCAAGCATGATCATAATATAATTTAATTAATATTTTTGAATATTGACCGCGCATCGCGCGGGTACAACTACTTGGATTTTAACATGATCACCAAGCTTCCCATGTGTCAGTTGATTCGTCCGTTGGTTGATTCCACACACATGTATAACCATCATCCTCTTCAATATCCTATTGCAACAAATAACTAAAATTATTTGACAAAAAAAAAGATATAAAAACTGATGAAAAAGAGAAAAGAAAAGGGATGTAAAAACATGGGGGTGTAAACCTAAGATGTCGTCTGTATTTTTTCTTCCTCTAAAAGTCTTTTTCTTGATATGAATTGTTGAAGCCTATATTTCATGAAACTAAGCTAGCGGTTGGCCATAAATTCCCAAGAAAAAGTTTTCCGATGGTGAAATGCTACTTCGCTACAAAGACTGAATAGTAAGTCCTGTTTATACATCATCAGATGGACCATTTGGATTAAGCAATCGGATATGGCCTCAAGCTTGTGAGATTACTGAAATCATAATTTGTGAGGATGGTTTTGTTTATATGGAAAGTTTGATCTCTTTGAAATTAGATCATTACTTTGTGTGTTGGCCGTCTAAACGATAAGTATGATGTAAGATTAATTTTTTTTTATTTCTTTCTAGTTATATTTGGTGTGGGATAAGACTGAGTATATTATTATTGTTGTTGTTTCTAGTTCTATTTGTTTTTCTGCCTTTTTTTCTACTCGAGAAGACATTCAGCATTTTCCCTTCTTCCTAATTTCAACAAAAGGAAAATTCCTCAATAGTACTATTCAATGAAATAAAAGCAGACTTTTTTACGAACTATTCCGTCCCAATTTATATGACCGTAACAAGCTATAAAAGCGAGGGATGTCAAATGGGCTGGTCGGGTCAATTTTGGGCGGGTCAAAACGGGTTGAGTCAATTGACCCGCCCAAAAGTTATTTAGGCTTAGATGGGTTGGGTCAAGATGGGTTAAAATTCGGGTCATAACCCAACCCCCCCAACTCTTATTAAACTTTAATTAATATGTGTTATTTTCTTATAAATTGTATAATTTCTAAATAAGGCTTTTTTGCTTTTGTTATGGTCATATTTAAGATATTAAACAAAAAATAAAATTATTTCTAAAATATTTTGATAAACTTACTCATAATTAATTTGGGTTAAAAATTAGCCCAACTTTAAATGGTTGAGATGGGTTGGGTCAAGATGGTTTAAATTCAATAAATGAGTGGGTCAATAACCAACCCAACCTTCGGTGGGTTGGGCAGGTCATTTGGGCTTGCGCCAAATTTGACAGCCCTATAAAGCAAACTCAAATAGCTGTTCATCCTACTACTTAAACTAAAAATAGCCGGTGAATATATAATATTATATATAATTTATGTATTACAGGTATATAACTGTGTCTAATCTATGTATATGACTTGAAAAAGCAAACAATTAATATGACCGGCTATTTGATACGACGTGGAATCCTTTTACAATGCTAACACAAAAAAGTACTCCAATCCTTTTAGGAATCAATTCTATTTCTACAAGGAAGCAAAGTTATATACATATATACAATTACTGTATCAACGCTTAACCCTATTTCTTTCACTGGATCACAGCTACCTGTCTTCTCCAACAAAGTGAGTGCATATGAGGTACTTCTATAATTGCTAGCTTTCTATTTAGTCTTTGTTCTTCGTTTTTTCGTATATCTTCCTTAGAGAAATAAATGTCTTCAACCTGTGAACTAGCAAAGCATGTTGGTGTAATGGGAATTCACATACAAAAGGATGAAATGCTTATAGACATCCTCAGCAGGCTACCAGTGAAGTCACTTGTTCGTTTCAAGTGTGTTTCAGAATTTTGGAATACAGTAATCTCTGAACCTTATTTTAAGAAGAAACATCTCAATCATGCCAAGTACCAACAGAATTCCCAAAAATTGCTTTTGTTGAGTTTTTGTTTAAGATGAAATAATCTTAAAATGAGACTGAATGGGAAATGGAGGGAAAATAAAATTTTAAGTAAAATTTTAAGTTCTCCTCTTCTTTTTAATGAAACATTGTCCCACATTGGTAGAAAATAAGAATTTTGGTGGGTTTATATACAAATGCACTTCATGTAGCTCTTAAAGAATTAGGAAGAAGGCAAACCTCGCGCCGTTGTCGTCGCTCGGCTCGGCTCGGCTTCGGCTACGGCTTCGATCAAATGATCGATTGATTAATTTTTTGGACGCTCCTTTCACCAAGCAAGTGTTCATTCCACCATGTTAAGTGCTTCTTCCATGATAGCCTAGTGCTTGTTCCACTATGGAGGGGGGCGGATTTTTCTCAATTGACTGCTATAAATATGAGCAACAGTTGAAGAGAAAACACACGCCGAAAAAAACACTCGAGATACACTCGATATACACTCTGTATACATTCGATATACATTCTGTATACATTCGATATACACTCTTTATATACTCGATATACACTGGAAAAACGAATTGCAATCTGATATCCTCTTCAGTAAGAATTCAACATCGGCTATACATTGCATTTCTCCCTCTCAGAATTTGCATTCGACTTCTGAGTTATCCTCCCTTATTCTTCATTGTTTTTAACTACAAACAAAGCATCTGTAAGTGTGATTTGCTGCCGAACTTTGTGTTCGTTGAAACATTGGGGTTTGAAGTACCACTACACCAGTGTGTAATTCGTTCTATCCTGGGAGAAAATAATCCATAATCTTGGATACTAGGAGGGGATTAAATTCCTTAAAGAAACACAGTGAATTCAGTGGGCTCGAATTAATTACTGTTTCATTTATATTTACGTTTATACGCTAACGTTTAACTTTTCCAGAATTATTATTTACAAATACAGGATAATAACCAAGGATCCAACAAGCTTAAGGAATTTAATATAATTTTTTTTTATTTCTCTCTTTGTGTTATCCTTATTATTCTGGAAACTAAAACCTTTGTGATTTTGTGTACTCCCATTTTGGAGAGTAAAGCCTTCGTGGCGTTTTGTTGGAGATTAAAATCTACGTGATTTTTTAATTCCAATTTTAAATATTTATTAAATAGTTGTTTGTGTCATTTTTTAAGAAAAAAATAGCTAATGAAACCGGAAACCAAGTTGTTCCGATGGTGACTGCCAACGCATCGACAAGCCATGTTCCGAAAATGACTGTCAATGCATCGACAAGCCTAACACCGGCGTTGGCACCGGCAGAAAAATCCGAAAAAATTTTCAGGATTGATTTCAAGCGCTGGCAGCAGAAGATGTTCTTCTACTTGACTACATTATGTCTACAGAAGTTCATCAAGGAAGATGTTCCTGATCTGCCCGACGAAACTCTAGAGAATGAAAGTTTTCTCGTGACTGAGGCGTGGAAGCATTCTGACTTTTTGTGCAAGAATTATATTCTTAGCGGACTGGATGATAATCTGTATAATGTATACAGCAGCGTGGAGACGTCAAAACAATTGTGGAATGCTCTTGAAAAGAAGTACAAAACTGAAGATGCCGGGATGAAGAAATTTGTCGCCGCAAAATTTTTGGACTACAAAATGGTAGATAGCAAGTCTGTTATTACCCAAGTCCAGGAATTGCAAGTGATTATTCATGATCTACTTGCTGAATGTATGTTTCAAATAAATACTGATGTTGAAAGTAAAAATTTTAGTATTTTTACTAACGGAATTTTCATTGAAGATCTTGTCATCAATGAAGCATTCCAAGTAGCAGCAATAATTGAGAAGTTGCCTCCATTGTGGAAGGACTTCAAAAATTATTTGAAACACAAATGTAAGGAGATGTCCCTTGAAGACCTCATTGTTCGATTGAGAATCGAAGATGAAAATAAAGCTGCTGAAAGGAGAGGCCGTGGAAATTCAACAATAATGGGAGCAAATATTGTTTAAGATAACAAAAAGAGGAAGAAGGCTTCTGGTCCGAAATACAACCCAAGCAAGAAGCGGTTCAGTGGAAACTACTACAACTGTGGGAAAACCGAACATAAATCTATGGAGTGTCGTGCTCGGAAGAAAAATAAGAAAAGAGGTCAAGCAAACATGGTAGAAAAAAATGATGATATTGATGACTTGTGTGTCATGCTTTCTAAATGCAACTTGGTGGGCAATCCTAAGGAATGGCGGATTGAAACCACCCGCCATGTTTGTGCTGTGAGAGAAGCATTTTCTATATATGCTTCTGCTGGACCCGACGAGACGCTTTCCATGGAAAATGTTGCAACGGCCAAGATTGAAGGATGTGGGAAGATATTTCTGAAAATGACTTCCGACAAAGTGGTAACTTTGAACAACGTCCTTCATGTTCCTGAGATTAGGAAAAATTTAGTCTCTCCTGGACTTCTTATTAAGCACGATTTTAAGAGCGTTTTTGTGTCCGACACGATTGTAATAAGTAAGAATGATATGTTTGTAGGAAAAGGTTACCTTACCGAGGGCCTTTTTCAAGCTGAATGTAATGATTATTGAAAATAATAATAAAATTTCAGCTTCGTCTTACTTACTTGAGTCAAATAATTTATGGCATGAACGTTTGAGTCATGTCAATTATAAAACCTTGCGAAAAATGATTAACTTGGAAGTATTGTCTAAGTTTGAATGCAAAAAATCAAAATGTCAAATATGTGTGGAATCTAAATATGCTAAATATCCTTATAAGTCGGTTAAAAGGAATTCAAATCCTTTAGACTTAATTCACACAGATATTTGTAACATGAAGTCAATACCATCTCGTGGTGGAAAGAAGTATTTCATAACTTTTATTGATGATAGTGCTCGATATTGCTATGTTTACTTACTTAATAGTATAGATGAAGCAATAGATGCATTCAAGCAATACAAAAATGAAGTTGAAACTCAACTTAACAAGAAAATCAAAATGATAAGAAGTGATAGGGGTGGTGAATATGAATCTCCTTTTGAACAAATATGTTTAGAATATGGAATTATTCATCAAACAACGGCCCCTTACACGCCCCAATCCAACGGGATTGCAGAAAGAAAGAATCGTTCATTAAAGGAGATGATAAACACATTATTGATAAGTTCTGGATTGCCACAGAACTTGTGGGGGGAAGTCGTTCTTACGGCTAGCCGAATACTTAATCGAGTACCCCATAGCAAAATACAATCCATTCCATATGAAAGATGGAAAGAAATGAAGCCCAACTTGAATTATTTGAAAGTGTGGGGGTGTTTGGAAAAAGTACAAGTTCCTAAACCCAAAAGGGTAAAAATAGGACCGAAAACTATTGATTATGTTTTCATAGGATATGCGACTAATAGTAAAGCATATCGATTTCTGGTTCATAAATCAGAAAATTCCGACATTCATAATAAAACGGTTATAGAATCAAATAATGTTGAGTTCTTTGAAAATATATATCCGTATAAAAAGGAATGTGAGTCGATTAGTGAAGGATCTAAACTACCTCGGGAAGAAACAAAAGAAAGTACATTTAATCAGGAGGATCCAAGACGTAGTAAATGTCAAAGAACATCTACTTCGTTTGGACCAGATTTTGTGACTTTCTTATTGGAGAATGAGCCTCGAACATTTAAAGAAGCTATGCCTTCTTCGGAATCATTATTCTGGAAAGAGGCAGTCAATATTGAAATAGAATCCATATTGAACAACCATATATGGGAATTGATTGATCTTCCCCCTGGAAATAAACCTTTGGGATGTAAATGGATTTTTAAAAGAAAAATGAAAGATGATGGCACTATTGATAAATTTAAGGCAAGACTTGTTGTCAAAGGGTATAAACAACGAGAAGGTCTTGACTACTTTGATACATACTCTCCAGTGACGAGAATTACGTCCATAAGAATGCTAGTAGCTTTAGATGCAGTTTATGGTCTTGAAATTAATCAAATAGACGTAAAGACAGCCTTCTTAAATGGAGATTTGGAAGAAGAAATCTACATGAAACAATCTGAAGGGTTTGTGATTCCGGGTAAAGAAAAGAAGGTATGTAGACTTGTTAAGTCCCTCTACGGACTAAAATAAGCACTCAAATAATGGAATGCGAAATTTGACCAAACAATGTTGTCAAATGGTTTTAAGATAAATGAATGTGATAAATGTGTGTACATTAAAAATGTTTCAAATCACAGTCATTGTTTGCCTATATGTGGATGATATGTTGATAATGAGCAAATAACATTGCAAACATAAATGCTACTAAGCGTATGCTAACTAGCAAGTTTGATATGAAAGACTTGGGAGTCGCGGATTTAACTCTGGGGATTAAGATCCAAAAGAATTCTCAAGGTCTGGCATTGCAACAATCTCATTATATTAAGACAGTAATTGAAAAATTCAAGCACTTGGGCTTTAAAGTTGCAAAGACTCTAATTGACATGAATCTTGCATTAGCAAAGAACAAAGGCCAAAGCATATCACAATTGTATTACGCTCATGTGTTGGGATGCTTAATGTACATCATGAATTGTAGACGACCAAATATAACTTGTGCTATAAGTAAACTGAGTCGATACACGAGCAATCCAGATCAAACTCATTGGATGGCAATGAAACGAGTTTTGGGATATTTAGAACATACCCAAAACTTTGATTTGCACTACAGCAAATATCCTGCGGTGATTGAAGGATATTGTGATGCAAATTGGATCACCGGTTCAACTAATTCGAAGTCCACAAGTGGATATGTATTCACTATTGGTGGAGGAACGGTATCTTGGAAATCGTCCAAACAAACTTGTATTGCCCGCTCTACAATGGAGGCTGAGTTCATAGCCTTAGATAAAGCCGGTGAAGAAGCCGAATGGCTCCGGAATTTCCTGAAAGACATTCCATTTTGGCCCAAACCGTTGACACCAATATGCATACATTGCGATAGCCAAGCGGCAATTGGAAGGGCTAGGAGCGTTATGTATAACGGTAAATCTCGTCATATATGACGAAGACATAAAACCGTTAGGCAATTACTCTCTAGAGGAATTATCACGATTGACTATGTAAAGTCAAGTGATAATGTGTTGGATCCACTGACAAAAAGGCCTAACTAGAGAGGTGGTTGAGAAATCATCGAAGGGAATGGGACTATAGCCGAGAACAAGTCATTGTGGCGGTAACTCTACCTAGAAGACTGGAGATCCCAAGATCTAGGTTCAAGGAGATCAAACAAAGTCATTAATGACGGTTCAACATTGTCAACAAAAATTTTGGTCCATTCTCGTGATGAGACAATGTTCAGTACCAAGGATAAAGCATTAAGGCTTTTTAATGATTTCTAAATTTGATACGTAGTATATCAAATAGTGTATCTACAGGATGACACGTTTAGGAATCACCTATGTAAGTGTGAAGTGTTAGCCGCTTCAAGGAGAATTCTGCAAGGCCAATTCTCTACGCACTTATGAAACCAGGCGGTGTTCATGACTGAAACGAACACAACAATGAGAACCAAAGACGGTTAAGGGTTGATTGTGTGACTTATGGTTGTCTAGGTATACACTAAAGTTCGACGGTTCAAAGATATCAAATCTACCGATTGACCGAGTATATCCGACATAAATTCACTATGAAAAGTTCAAAGGGAAACCTATTTATCCAGATGCAATTAATCCTTGTTTGCGAATCACACAAGTTTTTCATGCATACTTCCATGATATAGCTATTCCCCATTTATGTGGGGGATTGTTGAGTTTTTGTTTAAGATGAAATAGTCTTAAAATGAGAGTGAATGGGAAATGGAAAGAAAATGATATTTTAAGTAAAATTTTAAGTTCCCCTCTTCTTTTAAATGAAACATTGTCCTACATTGGTAGAGGATAAGAATTTTGTAGGGTTTATATACAAATGCACTTCATGTAGCTCTTAAAGAGTTAGGAAGAAGGCAAGCCTCGCGCCATCGTCATCGTTGCTCGCTTGGCTCGGCTCGGCTCGGCTTCGGCTTCGGCTCGGCTACGGCTTCGGCTTCGGCTTCGGCTTCGGCTTCGGCTTTGGATTTGGATTTGGTCAAATGATCGATTGATTAATTTTTTGGACCAAATTTATTTGTTAATAATGAATATTAACGTGATATAATCCGTGTTAGTAACGGATATTTTCCAATCTGTGTATTGTGTTGCACCAACAAGAAACAAGCTGCCTAGTGCACCTCCCACCATGGCCAAGTGCTCCTCTCACCAAGCAAGTGTTCATTCCACCATTTTAAGCCTAGTGCTTGTTCCACCGTGGAAGGGGCCGAATTTCTCTCAACTGACTGCTATAAATATGAGCAGCAGTTGAAGAGAAAACACACACCGAAAAAAACACTCGAGATACACTCGATATACACTAAAAAAACGAATTGTAATCTGATATCCTCTTCAGTAAGAATTCAACATAGGCTATACATTGCATTCCTTCCTCTCAGAATTTCCATTCGACTTCTAAGTTATCCTCCCTTATTCTGCATTGTTTTTAACTACAAACAAGTTTTCGCTGAAACACTGGGGTTTGAAGTACTGCTACACCAGTGTGTAATTCGTTCTATCCTGGGAGGAAATAATCCATAACCTTGGGTACTAGGAGGGGATTAAATTCCTTAATGAAACACTATGAATTCAGTGAGCTCGAATTAATTACTGTTTCATTTATATTTACGTTTATACGTTAACGTTTTACTTTTCCAGAATTATTATTTACAAATACAGGATAATAACCAAGGATCCAACAGCTTTTTCCCAATGGTCCCCTAAGGATAAATCTTTTGACTTCTATTGTTATTCTTTATCCTTGGTTCAACTTGTTAAGGATATCAGGAAATTTGATTGGCCTTCAAGTGGTAATCCAGCAGATGGTATAAAAGTCTATTGTTGTTGCGATGGCCTGTTTCTCATCGGGATTTGGAGTAATCGTGATTTTGCACAACCTTCAATATTATTGGTATGGAATCCCTCCACAGGGGAATCAATAGTACTTCCCCACTCCGAAAACTCTACTAGTGATGACTATGACGAGAAAAATATTTACGGATTGGGATATGACTCTACTAGTGATGACTATAAAGTTCTTAGGATTGACATGTATCGGTATGGCAAGCAAATTCTGGCATTGAAAACTGGTTCCTGGAGAAAAATTGATAAAAATTTAGGTGGGACAAATATCTCTTTGTTGTCTAATATGGAATGTTTGACATATGTACATGGAGCTCTTCATTGGCTTGGCTGGTTATCAAAGTTCTTTGTGGTTTCATTTAATATTTCAAATGAGATGTTCGGAGAGATACAGTTGCCCGAGATGAAGTGTATGCTCCCTTTAAACAAATTCATTGTTGATGTTGATGTGGGCCTATCAGTGTTGGGAGGAATGCTTTGTGTTTATTATAACGAGATAACTTTTAATTTATGGGTACTAAAAGACTATGGTGTCAAAGAATCTTGGACAAAAGTATTCGCTATACCAAATAACGTAATTTATCGTATCATGCAGGTATATAGGTTTTCAGATGATGAAGTGTTACTCAACTATCGTGATTGGAGAACACTAACAAGAATTGAATATAGGATAATATCCGATGGATCACTTAGATTAAGGAATCGAATATGGCCTCTAGATTGTAATGATATTGATGCAGTTACCATTGATCGCAAAAGTACTTTTCAATCTGTTTATACAGAAAGATTGATCTCTCTGAAATTGGGTAAGTAAATTATGTGTTGGCTGTCTGAGAATAATTATGGCTCTCATGTAAGATCGAGGCACCTTGTTCATGTCACAATATGTCATTCTTATATTTTTATCTACTGCTTTGAAATGCAGTGACTTTGGAAATTGCGTAATTGAGATACTTTCATTTTATAAAGTGTTGTTTGGTCATTCATGTATTAATTATGTTAGTAAATCAAGTTATCTTCTGGATGCACGTGTTCATTTTGTTAGTAACTCAAGCTTTCTACCTCGCAAATAGGACAGTGGCGGATTAAGAATTTAAACTCTATAGGTTTATCTTTTAAGATTTTTAGCATTGAACCAATTATATTTTTGAAGTTATGGGTTTATATCTACTATCTTTGCATTTTAGTGAATTTTTACATACCATATCAAAAATTATGGGTTCAATTGAATACGCCACGGGACCAGAGGCGGTCACACCTTATAAGAAGAGAGTTAGCTTGATTCCGCTTCATGACTTCATACAACAAAATTAATTATTTTTAGATGTGAATTTCATCTGAAAACCATAAAGCCTTTATACAGTATCTACTTTGTTGATTTTGAATTTAGTTATATATGATGAATATATGGGGGAAAATATTTAATTTGATATTTTTCCCATACAAATAGAGGCACCTATCAAAAAGATACTTCGAAGGCTTCGGGATTGAGGTCTCATTAGCCGAAGAAGACCCTGGCCAATCCACGTAGCCTGCTTGACGAACGTCAGCGATGGAGGCATCGTAAATTGGTCCGAGGGCATCGCGATAAGTCCTCTGTCCTACTACAGGTGTTGCGACAACCTTTACCAAGTCCGAACGATTGTCGACCACCAAATACGCTGGTCTATAATATTCACCCCGACCAACAAGCACAAATCCTCGGCGCGGAATATAATCCTAAAGTACTCCAAAGACTCAAATATAGTCAATCAAGAAGGTGGTAAGACCCTTGCAGAGTTCCCCAACAGCATAGAGCTTGGGAAGCTCGGATCCGGTCAAGATCCGAACAACAATGAGCACTCAACTACTAGTAAAAAGGGAGAAAGTTGACTTTGAGAAAGAAGGTGCTTCTTGCCGCTTTATTAGTAAGTAAGCTTGTTTTATATCTCCTCAATAAAGGCGAAAGATCACTCCTAAAAGCAAGCTTTCTCTTATATACGATACCATACCACATAATTTCATTTGCCTACCTACTTAAGGCACTAGTTCGGATGGAAACCCTGATCAGGCAGGTGGCCTAGCTAACATAGCTATCCGTCAGGAATAGCTGCATTCCATTGCAGGCTACTATAGAGGCATATAATTTTCCGGGTGTTAAGAAAGATATTGAATCGAAAGCGGATATGCTTGCTCACTGGCTAGATCGGACTGTCTGTACCTTTGCTAACTCTTCTGCCTGTAAGATGGTGAACATATGAAAGAGCTATGGAAGACTACTAAAACATTCTGAGACTATAAAATTTTAATTTGATACTTGTCAAAAATGACTAATAAGAGTGACAGCTTGCTCAAAAATGACCAAAAAGAGAATTTCTTTGGCTGGTTATTTGCTATCTGGAGTTCATAGGTACTTTGTTAATGGAAACAAATAATCTGAATAAGCTTACTCGTTATGTATTCGTGTCTTTGACCGCTTTGTTGGAGTTTTCAGACTGCAACAACTGACGAAAAACACTCACCTGCTTTTATTCAAACTCATCAGCAGTGGCTGCAAGCACCTGCAGTAAGCAAGAGAACTCTTTAACATTTTTCTGTCATGCCCAAACTTTTTAAAATTCACTGATCTATCAATCAAAAAAAAGATTGTACTTTCCATTCTGGGACAATTAACAAACAACAAAAATCCAATTGTTTAATTCTAACAACTCATTCAAGTGAAAAGATTCTTACCTGCCAACTTGGCCGTCCCCACACTGATAAACTGATCTGTTGGATTTTATATAGACTTAAACGCTCCTCCTTCCAACTTTGTTCTTTTAAATGCTACTGCTATGAAATGTACTCAAGCAAATCCAAGTACCACTTTATAAGTAATTGGAGAGTAAAATTATAATGACTCAAAGAATGCAAACAAGCCAATTCAATATAGGTTATATGACACTAAAATATAGTAATATTTTTTCGACGATCAATTGACCACCCTTGGAGCTACTTAGCTTCACCCCTGCTATAGTGGCCAGGTCCAATTTCAATCGGAATCACTATATGAATTGAAGTCTATTTTTGTTCAGCTGAACTATTTGATTGTTTTTAAAATATAACTTGAAAATGCAGCAACAATAAGTTCTGCCTGTTATATATCAAGCTCAAACGAGGACTGCTACAAAAGAAAACTGCAGTAAATGGAAAGCCATTTCATATAGCCTAAAGGCGCTATTTTCATACGAGGACAAAGAACAAACAACATTAATTCAAATTATTACAAAACACTTGTGCTGATATTAAGCTTAACACACAAACTATATATGTGGATTCTTAAAAGAACAGCACAAACCTAACTCTACCATTCCAAAAAAATAAAAACGAACCAATAGTAATACTAAAGTTTAGAAGTCTTCATCCAGCTTGAACTCATGAGTATCACCATTTCCATTCAAACTGGACATAACAGAAGCCTTCTGATACTCCCCAACTCTCTTCTCAAAGAAATTAGTCTTCCCTTGTAAACTAATCAGTTCCATCCAATCAAACGGATTCTGAGCATTGTACAACTTATCATAACCCAAAGCATCCAACAATCTATCAGCCACAAATTCAATGTATTTGCTCATCAAATCTCCATTCATTCCCACCAGCGCACAAGGCAGCGCGTCACACACAAACTCCCTTTCTATCTCCACAGCATCTGCAACAATTCCCTTAACTCGTTCCTCAGTAAGCTTCGTCCTTAACAAACTATAAAGCAAACAAGCAAAATCACAGTGCAAACCTTCGTCCCTTGAAATTAACTCGTTCGAGAAGGTTAAACCAGGCATTAACCCCCGTTTTTTCAACCAGAATATAGCACAGAAGCTTCCAGAGAAAAAAATACCTTCCACACAAGCAAATGCAACCAAACGCTCCGCAAATGTTTCGGAACCGTCGATCCACCGTAGGGCCCACTTCGCCTTCTTCTCAACACAGGGGATAGTCTCAACTGCGCGGAATAATCTGCTTTTTTCGTCAGAGTCCTTGATGTACGACTCTAGAAGCAGACTGTACATCTCGGAGTGGATGTTTTCAATCGCGATTTGGAAGCCGTAGAAAGCACGCGCCTCGGCAACTTGGACTTCTTTCATGAACCTTCCGGCTAGGTTTTCTAAAACGATGCCGTCTGAGGCGGCAAAAAAGGCAAGGACGTGAGTGATGAAATGCCTTTCACCGGGGGTTAGGGTTTCCCAGTGACGGTTATCGGAAGATAAATCAACTTCTTCAGCAGTCCAGAAAGAGGCTAAGGCTTTTTTGTACATTTCCCAAATTTGCGGGTATTGAATTGGGAACATACAGAACCGATCTGGGCTTGACGCCAGCAAAGGCTCTTCTGGAATTAGAGGCATTTTTGTTTTTTCCTTTCTGAAAATTGGATGTGGAAGATATTTTCTAGGGTTTCGTAGAGATGAGTGGCTTGAGAAAGAATGGTGGGAATGATGAGATATATAAAGGCGGCAGCCAATGAGGGGTTAGGTTTGAATGAGAGGGTGAGAGCGCGATTTTTGAATTTTTTGAGGAGAAGCTTGCGGGAGAATTTTGATTTTTGTTAAAACTGTAAAAAAAAGCTTGCGGGAGAATGAATATAATCCAACTGGCTGAAGACTAATGGACCCCAAATTTTTGAGTTTCAAATTTTGCCGCCACTATTTAGATATTTCAATATTCACTTTTCCTTTCTACGCAAACTATTAGTACATGAGGGAACATGAAATTATTACAACAATTTACAACCGAATATAAATTCTACTACGTTATTTCTAACGTGCTTGAATACGGACCGTTCGTTTGTTTTTTAATACTCCGTCTTTGCTAACAGTTTGCATCTAGATTTCCAAGTACATTTTAAGATTTCACTGATAACCATTTATGTCTATGTGTATCAGTCGCATAGTAAACAACATCAGATCTTCCCATTACCATATTATGTTTGCCTGATAAAAATAATTTTGTACTTTTAATTGTCACTTGTCAAGCATATTATTTAACCAGTGGTTTACATAGTGCCAACACTTCTCATTGGGACTTGGGAGCAGAACCTCCACAACAACCAAAATCTTCACGTTCAAGCTTCATCAATTTGATTTACTTTATTCGTGGTCCCGAACAATTTTGCTCATTTCTAGGCATGTCTACTACTCTACTTGAGTTAATGTTAATTACAACTAATTTTGATTGTAGTAACAACAAAAGTTATATCGTTGAGCCAATAAACAAATAATTATTACTCTCTCTGTTTCATATTGTTTGAGGTAGTTTGATTTGGCACGGAGTTTAAGAAAAAAGAAGAAAACTTTTGAAAGTTGTGGTCTTAAAAACTTAAGGGGTAAAAGATTTGTGAGTCATGCCATTTGTATCGCTATAAAAGTTTCTCATTAAGGGCAAAGAGGATAAAAGGAAGAGTTTAAAGTTAAATTATTTTCAAATTTAAAAATGTATCATTTATTTTGGAACATACTAAAAAAGAAAGTACCTCATTTAATATGAAACGAAGGGAGTACTAATAAAGATGGTTACCTTAATAATTTTTCTAATAACTAAAAAATATCAAATGATTAGGAACAGTTTCAGTCATCGAAGCCAAACAGACCGAGGCAGGAAGAGGCGAAAACACAATAGAAATGACCGGGGAATGACAGAGAGTGACCGTTGCATGCTTTAGAGTTTAGACAAGCAAAATATTACATGTGCTTCATGGTCTACCACATTGAGTATTTACAACCAATGTACACTAATGAAAGACTGATGGACGACGATCCAGATTGAAAGTGATTCACTATCTCTATCTGTGTGCTGTACAAGAGCTCTGGCTTTAGGCAGTTTGAATTTCAAGTAGTAGTCTTACTTAAACTGCGTCAATAATGGGATCTTTTCAATCTCCATCCTGAGCAGAATCGTCGTTTTCTGCTATCATCCAAGGCTGCTTAGGGCCCTGAGGGAACGTAAACAAGAAAAACAAAAAGAGGACCATAAAATGAATGCAAACATTAATCGCCTTACCAGATAATAGAACCATGCGTTCCATTATGAATACATCAATGAATGAGAAAACAAGAAGGCAGTCAGTAATTAACTACTTGCTGATCATTATTTTGAAGCAAAATCACTTTTTAAAGGGCACTATGTTATAAAATTCCATTAATTTTATTTCTCCAACGATGCATAAACTGCTATCTGACGTCTCCCTTAAGCTTGTTGCAATGATGTTTGACATGACATGTGCCCTTACTACTTCTCAATAGTTTCATGAACCTGCACCTTCAGAATCGAACTCTACTATCCTGGCCAGTACTTAATTCAGCAGCTTTCTCATTTACAACATGATGTATCTCTACAATTGAGGCTCATGACGCTCTTCTACCATATCTCTTCGTATCCAATCCAAGATTAGTTTTTTCTTGACAGTTGGTACCAGTTTAGTGTTTAAATTACCTAATGAATTTTGCTGTAGGTTGTCACCGCCTCTAAGAAACAAATTACGTACAGAACAAGGCCAGAAACATTCAACAGCTGAACATTAAAAATATTATGATGCTAGTGTGCATTCAACAAAATGTATTCCAATAAATTACTTTCTTTGCCAAAACTAGCAAACCCCAACCACATACGGTGTCGACTATTTTCCAATTTTGTCGGATGATCATCCTCTTCGCGCTGAGTGGGAAGGGAATGTCATCTCTTTGGCAGCTTTGAGGGTGTTTGGCTAAGCTCAAAAGCTAGTCAAACATAAGCATTTTTCGGCTTATCTACATGTTAGTAAAATTAAAGTGCTTATAAACAAAAAGTAAGCCAAAAGCGATAAGTTTGTCTCCCCTAACTTATTAAATTTCAGCTTATAAGCACCAAAATATTTATTATTCTATCCCTAAAATACTTACTTTAAAAAAAAACTCCTCGCATAATTTCACTTTCTCCCAATTCTTCAAAACCTAAACATTCCGTGCCTCTGCAATTCTCCATACCAGATTTCCCTCAGCAATTTGAGGTAACAAAATTCACGTGTCTTCTGCATATTGTTGTACCTATGTCACGTGTATTAACTGTTAGCCTCAAGTAAGAGTTTCCTACTCTTAGTTGTATATTTTTAGTGGTAGGATTTTGGTTTTGTTTTCATATGTTCTCTTGTTTTTAATTATTAATAATGGGGTCGTCCACGATTGTTTGGTTGAAGTGAGCACACAAAAACTTGCTACAGACTTATACAATTTAAATCCAAATCACTATTATATACAAGAACCTTTGAACATGCAAAACTGCTTCATCTGCGAAGCAGACAGTATTCAATAGTGTGCATAGCAAAGATTAGATTTTTATAGACACTAAGAAGATACATACTAGTCGAATAACCAGCATAAGAGACGAACCAGAGGAGTTTATCAAACACTCTTTGAGATTAAATTTGTGCATTTTAAATCTATGTCAGTAACTTAGTATCTAATACATGCATAACAGACGCATTTGTAGACCCAAAAAAGGATAAAGAAAGTACTACTAATTGTATAAGAGAATACATTCACAGTTTAAGGCAGTTAGTCTCATATATAATTTGATTGCTATATTTCCTTCCATTAATTATTGGTTAGTTGCTAGAAGCTTAAGGCAGTTGGTCTCATCACAATATTGAATATAATTTCTACTTCAAAATTATGTGACATACAAAAATAAGAAGACGTTCTTTTGAACTTAGATTATTTTGATTTGTGCATAAAATATCATTATATGTGTACGTTTATAGCTAAATCTTATAATCTCTTCAGATTGTTAACATTCAATTATGGCAGAAAATATTTTTGGACAACATAAATGCTAAGTGGGACGAATATGCACACATTAAATTCATTGAATTATGTGAGCAAGAAGTCAGAATTGGAAATAGGCACACTTGTCTAAAGATGGAGGGAAGAATATGGTAAATTAGTAAAATAAGAAGACGGGATTACAATATAATAAAAAACAAATGAAAAATCATTGGGATCACATCAAAGCCGAGTAAACTATATTTAAGAAGTTCATGAGAGGTGTAAGACAGGTTTAGTGGGATCCCAGCAGAAAAATAATTATTGCAGATGATTGATTGGTGGGAGCAAAAACTTAAAGGTACATTGCTTGCCCTTTTCTACAATTATTTTACAACTCTTTCAACTGTTAGTTTCATTTGTTTGCTTAGAGTAATTTTATATTTTTTTTTACAGGAGAATTCTAAATACAAAAAATTTAGGAACAAAGACCTTTTGTTGAACTGGTTTCATTACGATGCTATATTTACCGATATCATTCCCACCGGAGAGAGAGCACGTGCAGCAAATCAAGAACAAGACTCTGAAGTTGGGTTAGAACAAGATGATGATGGAACAAATGATGTCTATGATAGTGATGCAGAACAATGAAATGATGGAAGAAGCGAGGAAAGTCCCGACTTGCAGAATATGGATTCAATTACGTTTCATGCGCCATCACCTCCAAAGTGAAAGTCAATAGATGGCCGTGGCAGTAACAATCAAGTGAAAGAGCGCAAGACAAAAAATAAATCATTATCGCTTAAAGAGGAGATGCACTCCCTAATTCAGTTTATGTCTAACAAAAGCACATCTAAATCTTCAGAGCCCACCATTGAGAAGAATATTCCTCATATTCTTGGAGGCAGTGATAGTTTTAATTGTGTTGTTAACTTATTGACACAAAGAGATTGTGACATGCATTTTTCAGGTTGTCTACGGATGAAGTTAGGAAATCTTGGTTTAAGTATAACCATCAGATCCTTCGCGCCGAACAATCCATCTAATTTGAGAAGTTGATGATGATGCCTTACCCATATTACATTAGCATTAGACATTATTTAACTTGCTCTTTAAACTATGTGTGGAAGGTTATATTATCTTTATGTTTTGTTTTCTTTTTAGACATAATGTTGGTATAATCATTTCTTGTTTAAACATTATGCATTTTATTTAATAGTCATTATACTATTTACTTTGAAGTTAGCATTTGTCATTTTTAATTCACAACAGTTTGTGTGTCTGTTTCATTTTAGTTTAATGCAATATTGAATGTTAGCAATTTGATATCCGGTCATCCAAATGACTTGTTAAGTGAGGAATATGAAGAAGAGGAAAGTCAAGAAAATAAGGAATGGATGGCACTACGTCAAATAGCATGTAAGAGTATATTGATATATTATGAGAAATACATTTGCAAGGAACCATGTCGTACATCTAGACGCACTGGGAATATATTTACACAAGAGATATTACATGGACATGAGACTCGGTGTTATGAAAATTTTCGATTGAGGAAGTCAGTATTTCTTGGTTTAAGCAAAGATCTAATTGATAAATATGGTCTTAAACCCATGCGGGGATGTCTGTGTATGAGTTAGGGATGTTCTTGATGAGTTGTGCACATGATGCCGGGAATCAATTGGTACAAGAGATTTTTCAGCATTCAAGAAAAATTCATAGGCATATTCATAGTGTTCTAAAGGCCATTGGTAAGCTCGCAAGAGACATAATTCAACCACAACCAAGTTATAATGATGATGTGGGAGATCATAAGCCATGTAACCAACGGTATCTCCCTTTCTTTAAAGCAGGTGCATTTCTTAATAATTACATTGTTGTATTTTTACATTATAACTCAAAAACATATCCGGTGTAAACTTACATTTAGTTTATGCATGTATAAATTTTTAGGATTGTATTGGAGCACCTGATGGCACACATGTGAAAGCAAGATTGCCTCAAAGTCAAGAGATACCATACATTGGGGGTAAAGGTTACCCTACTCAAAATATTCTTGATGTTGTCGACTGTTTTACATGGACTGAGTGGGAAGGAGCAGCTCATGATAACCGTATGTTTGATGAGGCACTTCGTAGACTCAGACTAAACATTCCACATCCATCTAGGGACAACTATTATCTTGTTGATGCAAGATATCCACACATGAAGGGATATATGGCTTCATACAAAGGGGATAATGTGAGATACCACCTTGCAGAATTTTGTAGGGTTGCGTCACGACAATTGCGAGCACCAAATGGACACAAAGAAATGTTCAATTATTTGTTCTTCTTGCAGAAACATTGTAGAGTGAAAATTTGGGGTATGAAAAGCAAGGTGGTCTACTTTGCGAGATATCTCTTTCTATTATATTGACACTCAAAGAGACATAGTATTGGCTACAATGGCGATTCACAATTATATTAGAAAGAAATGTAAGGTGGACAATGCATTACAAGAAGCTGAGAATGAGAGATATGTGCCACTTGTCGATCCTAATGTTGGAAGATCCGCAAGAGTTAAGTAGAAAATCAAGGAGATAATAATATTTGGAGGGCAATTAGTGATCTGATTGCTCAAGATATTTATGATAGTTGAATGTTTTAATTTAATTTACCACAAACAATACACATTAAGTGCTTGTTTCTTCTCGACAAATGCTTTGTGCAATATTTAAGTTTTTTTTCTTAACTTCTGTTAATGCATACTCCCACCATTCTAATTTATATGAGCCTCTTTGACTGGGCACGAAGTTTAATAAAGAAAATGAAAACTTTTAATAAAAACTTCTCATCAAGGGTAAAGAAGTTTAAGTTAAATTGTTTCTATATTTAGAAAATGATCATTCTTATTGGATGGACAAAATAGGAATTAGGTGAACGGAAATTGGAACAGAGAGAGTAATAATTATCATTTTGTAGCTTATGATTGTATATTTATCATCATAAATTATATTTAAAATAACATGATAAATAGATTATTTTGTACTTGAATCTATCTAGAATCTATAATTTTGAAGTAAATGACGCCTTTAGTAGCGTAAATAGCTATAAGGTCATTTTAACCCAAAAAAAAAGAGCTTATCAACACTTTTTAACCAAACACTTCTGTTGCTTATTATTAATTTCAGTACTTTTATCCAAACACATAATTGCTTATTTATTAAATCAACTTCAACACTAAAAAGTGTTTTTCAGCACCTACTTCTTATCAACTATTTTAAATTAGCTAAATCAAACGGGCTTCTTTGTCTAATTCAAACATTCTTGATGTGTTACCAAACTCTCATACAACATAGAAAACCAACCTAGTGCAGTTGTCATTGATCATTGATGAAGGTGCTTAGGCAGCTATAGGGCAGTAAGGTTTTCTCATTATAAAGGATTACCAGGTTATCTGTTATACGACTCCAATTTGACACATTGTTCATGCATATGCACTCAGAATCAGCCACAAGTTCCGCCACTCTACTTTCCTAATATGAATAGGTGGCAAACTGCTAGCTAGATTTCAATATTCTAAAATTTAAGAAACATATGAGATCATGTAGGTACACAGAGGGCTAAGGCATCAGGTCCGGGCTAAGGCATCAGGTCCAGGAACCACTAGTTTACCTTTCCCTGCCGTATAAGACGTGGAGAACTTGCAGTCATATCTACTACAGTGGATGGATCAGCCACTCGAAGACCAGCATCAACAACAAAATCAAGTCCCTAATACCATCAAAGAAGAAAGAGAGAGAAATTCAATTCATTTAAAAGATTACAACCAAAAGAGATCACAAGAGGACAGGGTACTGACCAACCAAACCTTTTCTAATGAACCAGAAAATGTAAGAAACCAAAATATAGACATAAAGCTCCATGCAAAGGAAAAACATAAACAAGTAAGAAATGGAGCAGAATTTTACGAAGTAAACATATCCAACATACAAGCTGCAGCAATCATAGATTCATACAGGTGCGGCTCAAACACGTGTGTGGCCTAAAGCCAAAGTTTAATGTGAGGGCTAAATTTTTAAAAGAAAGTTATGATATATATATATATATATATATATATATTCATTTGGCGTCTATTTTTCTATCTTTTCGTGATGCAAAGTTGTTAATAATTTTTTTATAATCGATTTCCTCTAATAATTCCTTTTCAATTGATAATATAGCTAACCCATTTAATCTGTCTTGAGATATTGTTAATCTCAGGTAAGATTTTATCAATTATAATCTTGAAAAACTTCTTTTCTTTGAGGCAACTGTTCTAGAAAAACTCTACTTTTGTATGAAAAGTACTAAATATTATTTTTTTTAAATACTTTAAACCTATTGTTTCTAAAAAATGGGGCCCCCAAAATTTGGGGGCCTAAGGCAAACGCCTTACTTGAAACAACGTTAGAGCCGGCTTGGATGCATATAACGCACAAGGGAAATATAAAATCCGTAGCTCAGAGCAGAATGGAATGAACGAGATCCTGCTTAGCATTCACAGTCAAGGGTGAGGAGTTTGTCAAAGTAAGCTGATAGATGAACATTCGCATACAACCGTTACCATTATGATGGAGCATACACCTCTGATAATATTGCTCCAGAAACAATACTTAGTCTGTTCCTCTCTATTTCTAAATTGAAAGAAAGAGGGCAAGTAAAGAGAAACAGCCTAAACAAGCTGAATTCATTGGCAGAATAGTACCTCTGGACCATATACATCAGCTATAATAACAGGATCCAGTATCCACTCGTTTTCCTCTGGTGACTTGACACTGAACCATTACGTGATAAATAAATCAGGATTACTACCATTAGGTATGTCAGTCAAAAACAAAGCAACAGCTACTGTGCAAAAATCAGTTCACTCGTTTACCTATGCTAGCATACCTTGTGGATATAAGAGGTCCATCCATCTTTTCTAAGATTGCTTGACAGACAGGATCATCAGGTATACGAACACCAACATTTTTCCTTGAAATGTATCTGGATGCAGCAGTCCCATACCTCGTGCATTGTTTTGGTAGCTGTTTGCTAGCAGTTAAGATGAAAGTGTACTGCCACATAGGCAATTAACAGTGCACTATCAGTTTCAAGAAGTTTACAGGTCTAGCCAGACTTGGGTACCCAAAATGTCAAATGCTGATGACTCAAACAATTATACCGCCAACCCCCGCGGTAAGGATTAAAAGGAAAAAGAAGAACTTTATATTTAGATTTTAAAATCTGCATGAAGTAAGGTGACGACCGACAAGTAGTTGAACCAATAAAATTAATACTCAGACTCACATAGCAAAACCTGATGATAATATAATCTCTAAGAAGAGAATATAGACTTCCTACATTCTCAAATGCACATGCCGGAAAATTTATTAACAATCTACAGTGCATGTCTCCACCAAAAACATGTTATGCATACTTACAGGACCGGGTAGGCAATGCTTGACTGCTCGAAAAATGTCTGTAAGACCTTGGCCATTACCACTAGGAAATCCTGTTGTGTATGTATCAATGTCCCGGAAGGATCGACATATGATACTAAGGGGCTGCAAAAACCACAGAAGAACATAAAGGAGACAACATAAGTTTACAGTGCAAGTGACAAATATGGAGAAAACACAGGCAGGGCAGGACACGATAAAATCAATTTTATCAGCTCCAGCATCCACAAGGTTGCTTTATCGTTTTGACAATAAGTTCAGCAACATCAATGCAACTTGCCTTTGAAGGTTCTATCTCTTTTATTCTGGCCAAAATTAACAAAAGAAGAATAAATGGAAACTGACAGCAAGGGACTCAAGAAAGACATGTAAAGCATGATTTTGTAGTAACAGAGAGGTATAACATATTTTACCTGCGAAGACGTTCAATGGCCGAATGACTGCTCAGGTCACAAACCATTGCGTACCTACATTGAAAAGACATCAAATTTTAGAATATAAGAAGACTGTGATCGAGGATTAAAGCACACTTGTTAACCAAATTTATACTAAGAGTCATGTTTAACTTGGAATCCATTAAGCCATAGGTGCGCACCTTTTCTTATTAAGTGATAATGGAGATACTACAACTAATTGAGCATGTAAAGTGTGCTTGATATAGTAATGGAATCACAAAAGTTTAATAAAGCATGATTTACAGCCTAAATTTTGAGTGCTCGGATATCCTTGGAATAACTTTGTGCAGTGCATCCATTTTATTCTCCATGTTATAGAGAAAAAAAGATGATTGCGTTTTTTTTTCCCCTAGCAGACTGAAATCAACCTCCCTCTATCTAATCTCACAACAACATTGCACTATTGGATATAGATGTTCCAAAACTATCAATAAAGCCTCAATCCATTTGAGTGGCGTAGTCTTGATGCCAAGCAAGTCTATGATCTTCTAAACCCTAAAAGTCGGGCTTCAATTGTTGAGGGAAAGAATAAAAAGGTTTTTATGACTTAGTTTCCTATGAAAGTAGAACCCAAAAAAAAGAGGGACAGTGTTATGCATGTCAACAGTTGTATTAGCATTTTCATTATACATAACCCAACCAGAAGTTGAACCAATTATGACATGCACAGTACAACAACAACAACAAACAAACCCACTGCAATCCCACATGTGGGGTTTGGGGAGGGTAGTGTGTACACAGGCCTTACCCCTACCTTACGAAGGAAGAGAGGTTGTTTTTAATAGACCATCGGCTCAAGAACAGTGACAAGGACACAATAACCCAACATTAACAATGGCAAGGAAACAAGATAAAAGAAACAAATAGTGAGAAAAATAAGAATGAGTGTAGCCGCACGTCCGTCTGTTCAGGTTTAAACACAAACTAAAGAGTGAGAAATAGAACATACAAAGTGTCAGTGGGAATCACTCCAACAGCTCCTCCTTTAAGAAGTTCAACAACTGGATCCAACTTCCACGAGTCTGATCCTAATGGATCAACTTGAACATACAGCAATCCATCTTCCTACCACGTTCCAAAGTATTAATACAAAATAACTAAGAGCAGTAATTCATTTATCAAACATCTCATCAAAATTTTGAGCTTCGGCTGCAAACGAAATAAGAAGCACCAAAAATGCAGCTCGAAACTGAAACCCTCTTCCTACCACCGCGTTCCAAAGTATTAATAAAAATAAAGAAAGCAGTAATTCATTTATCAAACGTCTCAGCAAAATTCTGAAATTCTGCTTCAAAACAAAATAGGAAGCACCATAAATGCAGCTCGAAACTGAATGATTATACAGAGTTGCAGTTAGCAATAAAGAATTTCATGCGCTTGGCAAAACTTTCGGGAAACTTACTAAGCGCGAACAAATACATAAGTTATGACAAAATTGATTAGGATGAGCGATACAAACCTTAGTGAAGCGAGGAGCCGAGTATTTGAGACGTTTAGGACTCCGCTTAACAACAGCCAACGGTTGGAATCGCGGGGTGTTCCGAGGAACAGCACCGTGAAACGACACGCGAGTGGGGACTGAACACAGAGAGCGGCGGAAAGTGAAAGGAACTGCTCCGGCAACTCCCCAGTGTCCTTGTGCTCTAGCATCCAATAACATCTCTTCCACTCCCAAAATGATCCTTTCCAGAATGAGACAGAAAACTGAAGAAAGTGCGGTTTTATCTCGTTAGTTAGTGGCGTTTGACTCGAAAGTTAATAACCACTTTACAAGCAAATACAATCCAAATAATTTAAGGGTAAATCACAACCAATCATAATTAATCACCGAATCAGAAGACAAACTCGAGACATAGAAGTAATTACTTATGGAACGACATAAATGGAATTTTATTCATCAAAGTAATTTGACCCGCCTCTCCTTGAAGAGGTTCAGGATATTACATTGATCTTGTTTATTACTCCACTTGTGGAGTATAGCTTTCTATATGTGATGTATTCAGAATTTTCCCTCAAAGTTGCTCGACCTGCCTCTCCTTAAAGAGGTTCATGATCTTATATTGATCTTGTTTATTACTCCACTTGTGGAATATATCTTTTTCTCTCTGGTGTAATCAGAGTTGTGTAGAAGAATAAGTCCCCTTGAGGGGTTCTCTTTTTTAGTATTTATAGTGTCAAGCTCTTCTTGCCCATCACGAGTGGGCCCAGGGTTTGGTTATGGAGATGTCCCTTCATTTGTTTTAGGGGCAGCTGTCATGAATCAGAAGTCAACGGTGTTGGCTATTTACCATAGATTGGTCGTGATGGGGTTGGTCCCCTACTTGCCGAATGATCGAATATTTAACAATACAGTTAGTCCCTCCGCTCGTGGGGTCGCGCCTGTGTCGACTTCGACGGGCGAATAGAGCGACGTAATCGGGGGGGAGGGCGGGGGGGTCCTTTATAATAAGGTTTCGGAATCAAATTGTTGATTAGCGAACGGAGTGTCTCTCCGCATGGCCGTTCGTAATAGCGCACGTTTTCATGAAAATGAACCGTTTCGTTTACGGTTATGCATTAATGTCGACCGTTGGGTTTTGTGCAGGCAAAATCTGTTATTTATAACTAGAAAAGGCGTGTCATTTTGTTCTTTACACATTCGTTGCTCTTCTAAGAAGATTTTCGAGAAGCCTTTTCTTCTGTCAAATCGCATTTTTTCTATTCTTTCGATTATCATCATTATTGATTTCTCTGTTTTCCCCGTCAAAATTCTTCTTTCTCTCGCTCGTGAATCGATCATGGCAAGCACTTCTTCTTGCGGCAATCGTTCGGCTAATCCTCCGGCGGTTGAAAATCCCACTCCGGCAAACAAAGGGTTAGAGTTGGTGGAGGATGAAGAAATTCCTTCGGTCGACGAAATTCTACCTCGATCAGGAGATCAACTGATGGATTTCAGTGTACAGGGTGGTGTGGAACAGGGAGATGTTTCTTCTCTAACGGGGGAAGTGGGAATAGCCCAAATGCGGGAGCGGTGGCGTGTCCCACGTTATGCTGAGATTGCTCTGGCGAAAACCGAGGATAGGGTGCAAATTGATCGTCGAGGGTATTGCTCGTTCTATGCTTACATCTTCCATGTGGGGTGCACACTCCCACTTCCCGATGCTGATAATGGACTTCTGCCGCTATTATGAGTTGTGCCCGGCTCAGCTTTCTCCTTATCTTTACAAATTGCTCCTCATGTTCATCAAGTATGCGGAGCTAGCGGGTAGGGAGGTCACTTTGGAACATGTGCTCACTCTCTTCGCTCCCTAAAAAATTCGCGGCACCATGATTCATGCACTCCCGTGAGGGTCGAAGAGTTTGATGGTGAGGCTGGACGACGAGGATATTCGTCATCCTTTTGATAGTTTCTTCTATATTCGAACTGAGCATCTGGTGGCGAACCCAAGTGGATTCCCGGAAGTTTGGAACTTTGCACGTGAGACCTCGTTCCCGACTGGGCATTCGCCCTTATTTCGTCTTTCCTTATACCTTATACTTTGGCTATTGATTTACCTTCATTTTTGTAACTGAAAAGTTGTCACCGCCTCCCTTGGAGGGGATCCGAGACTGGGTTGAGGCAGTGCTTCCCCGTACTGCAGGCATTCATACCTGGGCGGCTTTCTGGGAGAGGCATGGTCGCATGCCCGTGACAGGTGGGACTTCGGCCCTTTTTCTTCTCTACTTCGTTTTGTATTGACCACGTCTATTGATTCGTTTTTCCATTGTATCCAGAGAGGCCACACCGTGTCAAAGCTCCACAATTGGCTTTCCGTCGGCCGGGTGCCCTTGCTAGGCTAGCTGCTGCGCCTATGCCTCGTCGAGTACCGGGGGCGGCATCGGTTGAATCGTCAGCGACCGCTGTGAGCACGTGATTTTTTTCCTACATGAATTATTCCCAAAAATTTGAACAAAAGGATTTTTCTTTGTTTTTACAATTTTGTGAATTTTTGTGTTATTTTTGGTAATTGTTGCATTTTATTTGTGCATTTTAATTCATATGAAAAATATACAAAAACATACTTGTCATTTGTTTGAGATTTAATTTCATATTTTTAGAATTAATTAGTAGTTAAAACAATGGTTTACAAATAGAGAAAATAATAAAACAAGGGGTTCTTTTGCATTTATATTTTTAATTATTTTAGTTTGCACTTAATTAGGAATTATGGTATTTGGGGGATTAGTTAATAATTTTAGAAATTAATTAAGTTTTTATTTCTGAATTTTCCTTTTAATAATAATAAAAAAAAGAGCATAAAATACAAAACAAAAATAAGTAAAAGAAATAAAAGGAGAAAAACAAAAAGAAACTAAAAGGAGAAAGGGGCTGTTTATTAAGGGACTCGAATTGGGCCCCTTTTCGTCAATTAATTTCTTTTAACCCAGCCAAAGTTACCCATATCCTTTTCAACATAGCCCAAACTAGCCCATTTACCCGGTCCAGTCTCTCTATAACCAAAACGACGTCGTTTTGGGCGCCAATCAATCGTAGCCGTCGAGGATACATGATCCAACGGCTCAGAACTAGGCCAAAATTAATATAAAATGGTCGGATGCCTTACCCCC
>MU668859.1:53226-69524 GCA_026770625.1 Nicotiana glauca
CCCCCCCCCCCCCGCATCGTCGTCTCAGAACCCTTTAATATCAACATCGTCCTCCGCCGCCCGCCGCCGACCGAAAATCGTCTCCGCCGGCGGCGATCACCCAAACGACTCCAAAAATACACCCTGAACCTCCTTTTCCCCCTCATCTCGAATCCCACCATATTTTCCCTCAACTCCCCTACCAGCTCCTCGAATCTTCAAAGTTAGTATCGATGTCTCCGCCGTGTCCAGCGGCGGTCACTCCAAATCAGTCCAAAATTACACCAAGGCTTCTCCTCACTCTTCTCCTTCCAAATCTACAGTCAATAAGCTTCAAATCTTCCTCAAACGTTTCGAATTTTAAATCGAACATTGACCTCAAAACCCTAATTTTTCAAATTCTGGAGTTCGTTCGATTTTGGACTGTAATAGTCCTTAATCTTGTGTTTCTCATGGAAACACACGATTGAGGACAATTTCAGTCCGGATTTTGCAAAAAACTTTGCCCGGAATCCCTTTCAGTTGATTAATTAAGGTATTTCTCTCATTTTCCTTACCTTAATCCGGTTTTTAGTATTTGTTTAGTCAAATTAGTAGGTTTTCTTAGTAATTTTCTATTTTTATCTTCTTCTGATTCTGATTTAGTTATGTTTTGATGCTTTAGTGATTTTGATATTAGTTTAACTTTAGTTCGAACATGTTTGGATTCAGTGTTTATTTTTATAGGTTTTAATTTCCCCAGTTAGTATTCAATTTTAATTTTTTGTTATTAGTTTTATTAATCACTGATTCCCTGTCTATTATTATCTAGTTTTCATTTAGTCTAATTTATTTTGGTTATAGCTGCTAGAGTTTAATTAGGGTTAGTAATTGCATGGGGATTTCAGGGATAGTTTGGGCATAGGAAAGGGTAGTTTTGTTAAGATTGGTAAATTCAAAGCTAAGGTAAGGGTAATATAGGCATTGTATAGCCAAAAGAACACCCTAGGGTCTTCTAGAATATGACTTTAGTGTAGATTTTAATAAACTTAGGGCAGTAACTTGAGAAACAAGTTAGAAATCGAAGGTTTAATAGGTAAAATCTGAAATTAAAAGGGAGGGAAAATGAATAAAAACTTCCAAAACTTTCTGCTCCCTTTTCTGCCTATAAAAGGCATGTTTAGTGCCTTGGATTAAAGGTTAGAGACTCCTGAAAATTCCCAGAAGTTTTTCAGCTGCCAAAGCTCCCCTTCATAGCTCTCCCTCTCATTTTCCAGATTTGAGTTTTGAAATTCAAATATTCAAAATCCAAAAACAGTAGAAAACCTCTAGAAAACCAAAAAAAAAAATGAGAAGTATTGTTTCATTGAAAATTTCCAGTTAATTTTTTACTTCAGCTTCTAAATTGCCTCACTTAGATTGTATTTTGTTGGCTGATACATTTTGGTGGTGTTTGGGTGTCTTCCAAGTGTATTTGGGTTCATTTGAGACTATTTTAGGCTGGTTTTGTTGGCTGTTGGTTTCGGAAATTGTTTTGGGATTAGTATGGAGTCTATTTGGGTTTCTGCAAGTGCATTTGGTCTATTATTATTGTTGCTCTTCTACAACTCATTCTGGGCTTCGCTTGAGTTTATTTCTGGTTGAAACTGGTAGCTGTTGCACACTGCTTGTACTGTTGTGCTGATTCCCTGATTTTCTGCTGTGAATCCTCATTTGCTTATATTTTATTCTCCAGGTACACATTCTCAGCCTATGTTGATGTAATTGCGCCTGTTGAACATGAAATACAATTGAAGCTTGTTAAATCTAGATAGCTCTACTACTATTTGGTTGAACATTCATAATTGTATTAATTGGAATGTAATTGGAATATGGACTGTATGCCTGGACTGTTTTCAAATAATTGTGGACTGTTATGGTAGGAAATTTATACTAGCTTGTTAATTAACCTAATGACTTTGTATTTTGGTAATTAGTTAGATTGATAGATTTAAAATGGCTTTAGTTGTAGTTAACCTGGCATGTATGTTAGTAAAACTGTTCAAGTGGAATGACCATCCGAGCTGGGAATTATTCATTGGTTTTTAGCTTATTTAAATATGTTCATGTGTAGTTTGGTATTGAAATCAAAAGGTTAATAGCAGCAGGAAGCAATTTCGAATTTTGAAGGTCTCATGTGTACTAATAGTAGTTTATTTTTGAAATTCACAAGTCACTTGGGTATTGATTTAGTAATGTTAGCTAAAAGTTAATGTAGAATAATTAGAATGAGGCACGTTAGTAAAATCACCATTCAAACTTGTTTCTTCCATCTTGTTTGCATCTGAAAACTTTACAGGAGGCCAATAGGTAAAATAATTGGGGCCTGAAACTAAAATTCAAAGGGATTAGCACTTTGTTAATTTGAATAGTGGAGTGTTGTTTTCTTAATACCAGTTTTGAAGACACGTAGGCTAGGCTGTATTCGAACAGATGGCCCAGGTCTTGGTACAAAGATCTACTCGTTTGGACTTGGGCCAGATTGGACAGGGTTCGTTCTTTATGCTCCCCTGTGTAATGACTTCTTTATGTGAATTATGTTCAAAGCCCAGTTTGGTTAAGGAACAGAAATCCGTGATAATTTCAAATAATGATTAATTAGGACTTTTCCTTTTATTTTAGAGATAAATTAAATAGAAAAATGGTAGTCACTTCGGGATTGACCTTTAAATAACGAGACGAGCCTCGCCAAATATAAATACAAATTGCGGGGCCCTCGATAATTGTTATACCAAAAATACCTAGACTTAGGGATGGGCCGTTTAGCGAATTTCACGGCCTTCCACAAATAATAATGCATTAGTCTCCTTAGGCGTATTTTAATAATATTACTTTCCTAAATACGGGTGCACATTTATGTGACCCAAATCTAAATCTCAACGAAGTCGAAATGTATCAAAAACCACGGGTGCACTGGTGCGACGTGGTTCGAGATGCATTTTCACGACGTTGCAATTCTTATTAAAAATAAAAAAAATAAAAGTGGTTTACTAATAAAAGGCACATAGGTTAGAACATGTTTTGAAATCAGATAAAATCAAATACAACAGTTGAGCGATCGTGCTAGAACCACGAAACCCGGGAATGCCTAACACCTTCTCCCGGGTTAACAGAATTCCTTACTCGGATTTCTGGTTCGCGGACTGTTAAACAGAGTCATTCTTTTCCTCGATTCGGGATTCTAAGCCGGTGACTTGGGATACCATAAATCTCCCAAGTGGCGACTCTGAATCTTTTAAATAAATCCCGTTTCGATTGTCACTTCAAGTTGGAAATAACTCTCGTTATTATACCCTTCCGGGGGTATAGTAGGAAAAAGGAGGTATGACAGCTCTAGCGACTCTGCTGGGGAGAAGAACCCAGAACATTTTGTTCAGGGTTCAGAATTCGAGCTTAGATAAATTGTTGTATTTGGTTATATCTGATTTTCCTACATGTTTCATGCTTAATGTGCTAAATGTTTACCGCTTCGATATTATTTGAATTGTATATAAACTGTGCCGAAACGCTTCTCTTATCACCTCTAGGGATGTGCTCGCTGGTCGAGACTCCCTATGCTGTTAGTATCAATACCTTGAAATTAAAAAGAGGCCGAATAAGTTACTAAGCCGGATGGCCTTTTGGTTCCCGGTACGTAGCCCCTCCCCGGTTTGAGTTGTCCGCTCGGGTACACAGTCTAGAACACATACCCAGGTTTTGAACTTAGAATAACTTGACTTCATGTCGGATCCCTAATAGGAGCACTTATTTGCATCATGTTGAATTTGACTTAGGGGACTCAACACAGGGTTTGAGTCCGTCTAGGACAGGTAACCGGATATGAAAAGACCACCATGATGCATTTTACGTGCACTTATTTGTCTCGGGCCCGCATGCTGACCAGCTTTTGAACATCGGGAATTTTGTAAAATTGAGAAAAAGAGAGAAATAGCAGTGTAAAGAATTAATTGTTTAGTTTTAGAAAAACTGATGCCCAAATGCTGTCGAAACTCTGCCGAAATTTCGAAAAAAATAAAAAAATAGAAATATTTTGTTTTTAATGGTTTGTTTTACTAAAAGCAAAGGAAAAATAGAAAAAGAGTCTTTACTTTTGGAAATTGTTCGCAGAAAAAGAAAAAAGAAAAGAGTCTTTATTTTAGTTTGGGAAAAAATAGGTTGTTTTATTGTTTGTTAAAAATGAAAAAGATGAAAGAGAGTCGTTTTTTTGTCTTGTTGTCAAAAATAGAAAAGGAAAATAGTTTGTCTTGCCATGGAAAATTGAAGTGATGGCCGAGAACGCCTCTTTGAAGAGCGTTTCGGATATTAAAGTGATGGACGAAGTGGTCGTGATGGGCCTTAGGGTACGTAATGCTTCTCTAACTCCTTCTTCCCTTTCCGTTTTAGCCTTTGCCTTGGCCTTGCCTTTGTTTTGTTTTGCAGACTTACTTGTTGGAGGTGGAGAGCATCCGCAGAGCCAAGTTTTGCTCGAGGATATTTCTGCAGATGTTGGGTAAATATCGTTGTTACCGTGATCGGTGCCGAGGGCTACACGACCGTTTACGGAACGAGCCCGATAATCTAGCTTTGGGTGAGGAGTTGGTGAAGCGGGACCAGCAGCTGTTGCAGGCTCTCGATGGTAAACGTGCTCTTGAAGTGCAGATTCGTCGGAAGGACGAGGAGCTTGAGGTAGGGAAAGGAGTTGCGACTGAGTGTGCGTACCTGCAGGGCAGGCTGAGGCAGATGGAGTTGGAAGCTGAACAGAGCCAGATCAAGGCAGCGGAAGCGACTGCGGAATGGAGCAAAAAGCTGGCGGAACTAGAGAGCGATGTTGCGACCTTAAAATTTCGGGAAAAAGGCTACTCATCGAGAGCCGTAGCGTTGGAGGAGTTGATTCGTGTGCATGAGTCCCGTCTTGAGTCGGAGAGGGAGACGGCAGCCCTTAAGGAGGCAGGGCTCGAGGAGTGGATTGGTGTTCTTGAGCAGGATGCTCAGGTTATGTTGGACCAGGTTGCGGTTTTGTAGGACGAGAATCGGCGACTGCAGAACCAGGACGGTTCATCTCATACTGTCGTTTCCCCCCAGGTTCATGAACTCTGGTTTGATGCCGAAGCTCAACGAGATGTTTACAAGAATTTATTAGAGGCAGGTGTCATAAGCGAGGCCATTTTCGAGGTAGCATGCCAGAAGGCTCGTGATGCTCGTGCCGTCTGTGGTTATGATGTGGCGACACCAGAGGCCGATGACGACGCGAGTGGCGGTGATGGCGCCGAGTAAGGAAGAGATTTGTTATGGTTGTTCGTTGTTTTTCTTTATATTCCGTTCGTCGATTTGCGCTCGGTCGTTTCTTGTGGTTTTCTATATTTTTCTCTCGTCTCGACCGGCTGGGACCGGGTGTGAGCGGGGAGTACCCACATTCTTAATTCTGTTGACAATTATACTCTTTCTTTCATCGTTTGTCTTATTTTCGTTCTATTTTCTATTTACCTCCTTTTCTTTTATGGATATGTTTGGAAAGGCGATCAGCCCTTGAATTCGACCGAGACTGTTATGTCCATTTTGGATTGATTATTATGGCCTCTTGGCATGACCTAACTGGGGGAAGGCGGTCACCTTGTAATGACGGCGACTGATTTTTCTCCTTCCCGGCCCTGGTGCGGCTGAGGTCGAATTTGATGAATTTGAAGGTGATGTCACTTAGCCTGAACCCAGTTTGACCAAGGTTGGAACTGATATACTTTGGTGACGAAGGCACTTTCCCTGAGTCCTGATTCGACTAAGGTCAAACCCGTTATATTTTGATGGCGAAGGCACGAGGCCTGAGTTCCAGTTCGACTGAGGTCGAACCCGATGCATTTGATGGGGAAGTCGCGTGGCCTGAGTCACAGTTCGACTGAGGTCGAACCCGATGCATTTGATGGCGAAGGCACGTGGCTTGAGTCCCAGTTCAACTGAGGTTGAACCTAATATGTTTGATGGCGAAGGCGCATAGCCTGAGCTCTGGTCGACTGAGGTCGAACCTAATAAATTTGATGGCGAAGGCACATGGACTGAGTCCCGGTTCGACTAAGGTTGAACCTAATACGTTTGATGGCGAAGGCGCATAGCCTGAGCCTGAGTCCCAGTTCAACTGAATTTGAACCTAATACGTTTGATGGCGAAGGCGCATAGCCCAAGTTCTGGTTCGACTGAGGTCGAACCTAATAAATTTGATGGCGAAGGCACATGGCCTGAGTCCCAATTCAACTAAGGTTGAACCTAATACTTTTGATAGCGAAGGCGCATGGCATGAGTCCCAGTTCAACTGAGGTTGAACCTAATACGTTTGATGGCGAAGGCGTATGGCCTGAGTCCCAGTTCAACTGAGGTTGAACCTAATACGTTTGATGGCGAAGGCGCATGGACTGAGTCCCAGTTCAACTGAGATTCAACCTAATACGTTTGATGGCGAAGGCGCATGGCCCGAGTCCCAGTTCAACTGAGGTTGAACATAATATGTTTGATGGCGAATGCGCATAGCTTGAGCTCTGGTTCAATTGAGGTCGAACCTAATAAATTTGATGGCGATGGCACATGGCCTGAGTCCCAGTTCGACTGAGGTTGAACCTAATACGTTTGATGGCGAAGGCGCATAACCTGAGCTCTGGTTCGACTGAGGTCAAACCTAATAAATTTGATGGCGAAGGCACATGGCCTGAGTCCCAGTTCAAGTGAGGTTGAACCTAATACATTTGATGGCAAAGGCGCATGGCCTGAGCTCTGGTTCGATAGAGGTCGAACCTAATAAATTTGATGGCGAAGGCACATGGCCTGAGTCCCAGTTCAACTAAGGTTGAACCTAATACGTTTGATGGCAAAGGCGCATGTCCTGAGTCCAGTTCAACTGAGGTTGAACCTAAACATTTGATGGAGAAGGCGCATAGCCTGAGCTCTAGTTTGACTGAGGTCGAACCTAATAAATTTGGTGGCGAAGGCACATGGCCTGATTTCCAGTTCAACTGAGGTTGAACCTAATACATTTGATGGCGAAGGCGCATGGCCTGAGATCTGGTTCGACTGAGGTCGAACCTAATAAATTTGATGGTGAAGGCGCATGGCCTGAGTCCCAGTTCAACTGAGGTTGAACCTAATACGTTTGATGGCGAAGGCGCATGTCCTGAGTCCCAGTTCAACTGAGGTTGAACCTAATACGTTTGATGGCAAAGGCGCATGGCCTGAGTCCCAGTTCAACTGAGGTTGAACCTAATACGTTTGATGGCGAAGGTGCATGTCCTGAGTCCCAGTTCAACTGAGGTTGAACCTAATACGTTTGATGGCGAAGGCACATGGTCTGAGTCCCAGTTCAACTGAGGTTGAACCTAATACATTTGATGGCGAAGGCACATGGACTGAGTCCCAGTTCGACTGTGGTTGAACCTAATACGTTTGATGGCGAAGGCGCATAGTCTGAGCTCTAGTTCGACTGAGGTCGAACCTAATAAATTTGATGACAAAGACACATAGCCTTGGCCCCAGTCCTGGCTCGAGACGGCCCTGTGCCGGTTTCCGGCCTGACACCGCGTTAGGGTTGGAGGAGGTGCTTCACACTTCTGTTATGAGGTAGAGGAGGAGGGAACTCCTTCTTATTGTCCGGTCGTTTTCGGATCTAAGTTTCCTTTTATGCATTTGAGTATTATGCGGTCGATATGCTTCCTTTGGCTTCGATTCCAGGGAAAAAACTATGCGATTTCGCTAGGAAATCCCCACAGACGGCGTCAAATTGTTTGACTCGAAAGTTAATAAACACTTTACCAGCAAATACAATCGAAATAATTCAAGGGGTAAATCATAGCCAATCATAATTAATCATTGAATCAGAAGACAAACTCGAGACATAGAAGTAATCAATTATGGAACGACATAAATGATATTTTATTCATCAAAGTAATTTGACCTGCCTCTCCTTGAAGAGGTTCAGGATCTTACATTGATATTGTTTATTACTCCACTTGTGGAGCATAGCTTTCTATATGTGATGTATTCAGAATTCTCCCTCAAAGTAGCTCGACCTGCCTCGCCTTAAAGAGGTTCATGATCTTATATTGATCTTGTTTATTGCTCCACTTGTGGAATATATCTTTTTCTCTCTGGTGTAATCAGAGTTGTGTAAAAGAAGAAGCCCCCCTTGAGGGGTTCTCCTTTTTAGTATTTATAGTCTCAAGCTCTTCTTGCCCATCATGAGTGGGCCTAAGGTTTGGTTATGGAGATGTCCCTTCATTTATTTTGGGGGCAGCTGTCATGAATTAGAAGTCAACGGTGTTGGTTATTTACCATAGATTAGTCGTGATGGGGTTGGACCCCTACTTGCTGAATGATCGAATATTTACCAATACAACTGGGAAGCAAAAAAGCGACTTCGCTGTGAATAAATGGATAAATCAACTACTATCGACTACACGCAATTTTCTCTAATTTCCTGATGAGTTTTGACTGGTTATTTTGAGAAAACTTTCAAAAATTCTTTATGATAGACTATAAAACTTGTATTCATTTAGCTTTTCGGAATTATTTATGTTAAATTTAAGCTTGACCATGCAAAGTGAATGTTTTGGATGTAGCTGTTTTTAAGCTCCCGTTTGCCCATATATTTTGGCATTATTTTTTCAAAAAAAATATTGTTTGTTTATTTATGATCATGTTTTGGAGAAAAAGAAGGAAAACTTACACAAATGTCTCAAATAAGTTTCAACTTATCATCCTCTAGCCATTAATCATAAACTTACCAAAACTAGTCAAACACATAAACATGAAAAAAATAAATAGATAAGGTTCTGTCTCTCAAAGAATCACATGCAAAAATCATCTTCCATATTTTTAAGCGAGATTATCAATATTAGATGCAAGACGGAAAGGAAATTTCATGGATGAGGTAGCAAATAAGGTGATAAAATGCAAAACGAAATATACAATATTTCAAAAATCTAAGCAAAAAATGATCCTTTTCAATTGGTATAGTTGAAATTCATTGAAACATATAAATAAGTCAATATACAAAATTTGAGAAAGATTAGAGGTGATTTGGACTGGTTTTGTATCCAAATTTGTAATTAAATCGAGTTAAAAAATTCTTCACACATGTATCAAACATGTATCACGTAGGTATCTCACACATAGATATATATGTGATACACAATTGATACAAATATGATACATATGTGATACACAAATGATACACAGTGTGATACACATATCATTTTTTTTCATATTCAGTTTTCATTTCGAATTTTCAATATAAACCACCTCAAAACTTCACCAAGTCATCCCAAACTGAGATTCAAACTTCTTAAGATGTACCCAATCTATTATAGTAACACTCACTCAAAAGAAAGAAAAATTTGATATTTTTTTCTACAAATAGCTAACTGGGTAAATTAGTAATATTTGGCTAATATTAGCAATATTTTATAAATTGGCTAATTTTTGTAATGAGCTAATTATAAATGGACAGAGCCAGTAGTTTTCCGAAAAAGAATGCAAAATTTTTCAACTTCTTATAGTTTTTGGTGAAATTTTTTCTTTCACTCACAAAACTTCAACTTTTCTTCAAATAAATTGCATATTTACGCACAATTTCAACTTTGAAAAATTATTTTTCAACAAAACTTCAAAAACTGCTTTTAAATTTTAATCAAATCTATGTCTAAACGCTAGTTAAAACTGTTGTTTTCAGATCTCGGTGAACTTATATCACTAAAGTGTTTAAAACATTATATCTTAATGGCTTTCACATTAATAAAAGTAAGGATAATGCTAAACGACCACACTGGCGTGACACAACTTTGGCCACACCAGTAAAAATACATAAATGACCCTCTAACTAATTAGCCTACATTTTCTCCTCCAAACCCAAAATTAAATTCCAAGTCTTGAAGTATGCAAAAATTAAATGTTGGGAGATGAAGAGTCTTGTGTATTTCCCTTGTATTTATGTGTATCTTATACAAATTATATGTTTTTTTAAATTATTGTATTTTCTTCCTTTCTTAAAAACAAATATGGTATACGATTTTGTATATGCCCTCCTTACTAAACCCTAAACCAGCGGACACTTTCCTCCTTTCCTATCCCTAAACCAGCAGACACTTTCTCCTTCTCTAAAAATAGATTCAAACCAAGAAAATTTGGCTGTGCAACAAAATATGAATCCAAATGAACATAACACAAATACAACCACCATGAATATCAACCAAGATAATAGGTTTGATCGAGTTAGTGACGAATTGTACAGATCTTTAGGGATAACATCGGACGATAGTTTGTTGAATTAATACGAATGGGTCGATATTGATTCTCACGGCAGTTTCAACAATGATGTGCACTTAGACGATGATGATGATAAAGAAGTCGATGGAGAATATCACGGAAAAAGCTAACGATGATAAGGAGCAGATTTTAGGAAACAAGTTAGAGTTATGTGATGTTGATCAGGAAATGGATAATGAATTCATTGAAGAGGATGTGGTTGTAGGTCCAATCTCTGGAATGTGATTTAGAGATAAAGATACTTTGTTTGCATTCTACAAAGAACATGCACGACTGAGAGGATTCTCGGTCATCAAAAGAAATTCCAACAAGAAGGGTGGTGACACTGCCAGGTATATAAATGTCACAACCTAAAATCCACTAAGGGTCGTGGTGGTATCGGACACCGCTGTCAGGACAACCAATTAGATTACCAATTAATTTTCTCTTTTAATGCTTTTGAAAATCTAATGTTTTTCCTTCCGTTTCACATAAAAATAAGATCATTTCTTGAATTAAAACTTAAATAATACCAATTGGTACAAAGATTTATTGAAACCATCCCAGAAACCAATGTCACAAGTGCATGAGCAACTACTGATAAAGACATAGAATACAACACAACATCCGTCCGAAATACAATGGATAGGAAAGAAATACAGTTACTAGAAGGGACTTTAACAGCTGCGGGCCGCCTTGAATACTGCAACTCACCTAGTCCCCAAATCGTCCGTGCTGCTGCGCCCAGTAGGTCGCTAAAGTATCATGTACCTGTGCAACAAAAATGCACAGAAGTGTAGTATGAGTACGTAATCAACGTGTACTCAGTGAGTGTCCCGCCTAATCCCGAAGGGGTAGAGACGAGATGGTCAACTTTGACACAATCTAACGGTCCAATGGTTATTTATTCTCAATATACATATCAACAGCTGATTTATTATCTAACATGATTTTTTTATCCAAATAGAGGAAACAAGAAAACACGTAATTCCTTCATAGGAAATTTCCAAGGTTTCTTTTCATTATTAACAATATGATCTCGAGCCATACTGAGGCATGTAATAGCTTAAATAATTCCATGCAGCAATATAAGCATGCGCAAATCATACCGAGGCGACGACCCGATCCAACAGAAATAAACGTGCACTTGCCGAGGGTCGACGGCGCGCCTATAGATGCATCTATTAATCTGCCGAGGCGCTCTGCCCGTTCCAAAATAAACACACCCAGACAGATAAACAGTCAGGAAGTCAACGTGGAGCAAATATCCAGGAAAGGTCAATTCTCTTTATAAATTTGGGAAAAATGAAGCTCAAATCTTTTAGAAATCCAATTATTAATTTAATGTGATTTAAGCAATCTAAGCCATCAACGATCCCACAATTAATTCACATATAACATGCTTTTTGGGTCCTAAACTACCCGGACAATAGCGTAATAGTAGCTATGCACGGACTCTCGTCACCTCGTGCGCACGTAGCCCCCACAACTAGGAGTACATAATCAATTTAACTCACATATGGGGTAATTTCTCCCTCACAGAATTAGAAAGGAGACTCACCTCGCTCCGAAGACTCGCAACCGACATTCTACATCCTTCCAAAAGCTTGAACCAATGCACAATGCGCCAAAACTAACCAATGATCATACAAATCCATTAATATATGCTCAAATATACCTTAAAACTCAATTTATAACCATTCCTAACCCCGAATGAGAAGTTGACCAAAATTTCCTCGGGCCCCACGTGCCCGGAATCCAAAAATTTTCGAAGATAAAAGTTACCCATGACCTTAGGAACTCAAATATATGATTTTCTCCTAATTCCATACTCAAAATCGTGGCTAAAATTCAAGATTACAATTTTTTTCTAGGTTTCCAACCAAAACCCCAATATTTACTCAAATTCCCATGTCTAATTCTATGGTGTAATCTTGCATTTAACTTGGGAATAAGTAGGAGTAGCTTACCTTAACATTGATGGTGAAAACCCTCCTTGAAGCTCTCCAAAAATCGACCCATGAAGTGAGAAATGAGCAAAAAATGACATTGAGCCCGAATAAATGAAGGCCACTGCCTTCAGTGGTTTCCGCATATGCGGAAATATAACCGCTATGCGGTTCCGCTTTTGCGGATTCTTGGCCTCTTTTGCGGTTCTTGTCCATGCCCAGGACTTCCGCTTCTGCGATGCCTTTCCCGCTTCCGCGGTTCCGCATCAGCAGATCAAGGGCTGCTTCTGCGGTCCTTCCTGCCCCCGCCCTCGTCCGCTTCTGTGGTTTCTTCTTTGCTTCTGCAGGGCCGATTCTGCAGTCCCATTTCCGCGTAAGCGGAAATACCAGATACCAGCAAACTCAGCTCTTTCAAAAATCTAATTTTTGATCCGTTAACCACCCGGAATCCACTCGAGGCCCCCGGGACCCCAACCAAACATACCAACCAATCCCAAAACACATTACAGACTTGCTCGAGGCCTCAAATCATAACAAACATCGCTAAATTCGTGAATTACACCCCAATTCGAGCTTTATGAACTTTGAACTTTCCAACTTCTATTTCCGATGTTTAAACCTATCAAATCACGTCCGATTGACCTCAAATTTTGCACGCAAGTCATATTTGACATTACGGACCTACTTCAACTTCTGGAATTGGATTCCGACCCAGATATCAAAAAGTCAACCTCCGATCAAACTCCTCAAAAACCTTCAAATTTTTATCTTTAGCCAAATGGCTTCAAAATGACCTACGAACCTCCGAATTCACTTCCGATCGTGCCCCCAACTCCAGAATCACCATACGGAGCTATTCACAGTCTTGAAATTCCAAACAGACATTGATAACACTAAAATGCTCTTCAAGCCAAACTTATGAAATTTCTTCTAAAATGCCAACTTCCACAATAGGCGCCAAAACGCTCCCGGGTTATCCAAAACTCAAACCGGGCATACTCCCAAGTCCGAAATCATTATACGTACCTGCTGGAACCGTCAGATCCCGATTCCGAGGTCGTTTACTCAAAATTCCAATCCTAGTTCATTCTTTCAATTTTAAGCTTCCGAAATGAGAATTATCTTCCCAAATCAACTCCGAACTCCCCGAAATCAAATTCCGACCACGCGTACAAGTCATAATACCTGAAATGAAGTTGTTCATGGCCTCTGGCTGCTTAACGGAGCGCTAGGATTCAAAACGACCGGTCGGGTCGTTACATTCTCTCCCACTTAAACATACGTTCGTCCTCGAACGTGCTGAGAACTGTACTAGAGTGGTCTGAAATCACTGTTTAGCACCTCATGCAGCTTCCCGTGCTACCACAACTTAGCTGAGCCCATAAGCTCGATAAATTCTGAAGGTATTCCCTTTTATTCAAGCAAATAAGCCTTAGAGCCCGATTCCAACATCCGGAATCCTATGCCAGGCCTGTTTCCAATATACGATCGCCATATCAATCACTACGCGCTGTACTCAAACATGATTGCATAACTTTATTGAATTCACACTTTACGTTACCCACCCGTAGGGCCACAATAACCTTTTTCTGATTAATTTAGTCAGAATCCTATTAATCTGATGCTCCCATTGCATCCCATGACGTATACAGTACTCTAACCTTCACCATACCACCATGATGGAAGAGATGTACTAACATTCATAATCAATCACCGAGTCAACAAGACATTAGGACTACACTCCTGACAAGGCCTTCACCTCATTCTGAACCCAATAATGGTCTTATTTCCATAACATACCTCATACAGTTGGATTGCACAGAATCCTAGATTAAGGGATCTCGTCCCATCCGATAAAATTGCTCCGGCAATAAGCCACCTCAGGAATTATTAAAATCTCATATGATGCTACCATACTCCAATAGGCTACCAATCTGTAACGACCCGACCTGTCGTCTCATGTATCTCTGCCCCGTTTTCCTTGTTTTATGCTTCTATATGTTTCAATACATGTGTTTGGTAAATTTGAATTAATTCAGATAGAGTTTGGTTGGAAATGAGACGCTTAGTCTCTTGTAAGAAGACTTAAGTTGGAAAAGTCAACCGGATATTGAATTGTGAGTTAGAGGGATCGAAATTGAATTCCGATGATTTGGTTAGCTCCGGGTGATGATTTAAGGCTTAGGAGCGCAATCAGAAGTAATTTTGGAGGTCCGGTGAAGAAGTTAGCCTATTTTGGCGAAGTTAATATTTTGGCGATTTTCGGTTGATAGGTGATATTTTGATCCGGGAGTCGGAATAGAATTCCGAGAGTTGCAGTAGATTCGTTAGGTGATTTTGGATATGTTTGCAAATTTTCAGGTCATTCGGACATCGTTTGGTCGGGTTTTTGATCGAATGTGCAATTCGGAAGTTTTTAAGAAACTTAGGCTTTGATTTGATAAAAATTGAGGATTTTGATGTTAACGATGGCGTTTTGATGATTCGAGCAAGTTTGAATGAGGTAATAGAACATATATGTGCTTTTGGTTGAGGTCCCGAGGGCCTCGGGGTGATTTCGTATGGCTAACAGGGAAGTTTGAACATGAAAAGTGCAGCACAAAATTGCAGAGGAATTTTCCTCTATGTGATCGCAAATGTCTGGCTGCGATCGCCTAGAAGGCCTGAGGGGGTGTTCAGACTTACTCTATGCGATCGCATGAGGTGGTCTGCGATCGCATAGGTATGGGGAATGGTTCACTGCGATCGCGAGGTTTTGTATGCGATCGCGTAGTAGGAAGGCGCAGTGCATTGCGATCGCAAGGGGTCTTCTGCGATCGCGTAAGAGGAATTCGAGGGCTTGGATTTTTTGCCTATGCGATCGCAGGGGTAGTGATGCGATCGCATAGGGGTCGCTACAGTGATCCGGACAGAAAGTTAAAAACATTTCCTCCGCGAGGTAGGCTAATTTCTCACCATTTTTGAGCAAACATGAGAGCTTTTTGGACGGGAATTCAAGGGGCTTCGACTGAGAATCGTGGAGGTAAGTTTTATGAGTTAAATACATGATTTTATTGAAGAATCACCCTTGAAATTCATGAAAACATAGCAAAATTGTAAGAAATTAGGGCTTGGAGCAAATACTCAAAAATTGGGATTTGAGGGGCCATTTGTGGTCCAATTTGGGAGTTCTTGGTATGTACAGACTCGTGGCGAAACGAGGATTCCGGAAATATAAATTTTGGAATTTTTCGAGAAGCGGGCCTGGGGCTCGGGTTTTGCTAGTTTCGAGATTTTTGTCATAATTCGATTGTTTTCGATTGGGTATTGCCCCATTAGCATATTATAATGTATTTTTTATGATTTTGAATAGATTTGACACACGTGGAGGCCAATTCGACGGGCAAAGGCGTCGCGAGCAAGGAATTTCACCGGTTCGAGGTGAGAAATACTTGGGAATGATATCCTGAGGGTTTGAAACCCCGGATTTGCACATCTTAGTGCTGTATTATGGTGACTTGCACGCTGGACCTGAGCGTGGGGTAGAGCACCATTGGGGATTGTGACTTGGTCCGTCCTGGTTGTTGGTTTTTACCGCGAAATTGTAAATGATTTGTTGTTATCACTATGACTTGGGCTCATTGCCATACTTCGGGCTTATTGCCGATTATTTGACCTCTTTATGAACTATCATCACTATTTGAAATATTATTTGAACTCAATCCATGTGATTTACACTGTTTCATGAACTCAACTATATTTTCTCAAACTTGGAGTTTTAACTGATATTTGAACTATTGTTTGAGCTGAGTATTATTGTTTTACTGATGCCCAAGGGGCTTTTGACTATTTTGGACTGATTGAGGCCGAGGGCCATATGTGAGGGCATGAAGAGTGATGTAAGGAGGCTTTCAGGCCTCGAGTGCTATGTGTACATATGCATATACATGCATGGATCGGACTGCACGCCGCAGTAGTATATTGCATGGATCGGACTGCACGCCGCAGTAGTATATTATACGGATCAGACTACATGCTGCAGTGATATGTTATGTGGATCGGACTGCACGCCGCAGTACTATTGCGCTTGGGCTGTAGGAGCCCCTCCGGAGTCTG
>MU668859.1:85838-128930 GCA_026770625.1 Nicotiana glauca
AGTCAGGAAGTCAACGTGGAGCAAATATCCAGGAAAGGTCAATTCTCTTTATAAATTTGGGAAAAACGAAGCTCAAGTCTTTTAGAAAATCCAATTATTAATTTAATGTAATTTAAGCAATCTAAGACATCAATGATCCCACAATTAATCCACATATAACATGCTTTTTGGGTCCTACACTACCAGGACAATAGCATAATAGTAGCTACGCACGGACTCTCGTCACCTCGTGCGCACGTAGCTCCCATAACTAGGAGCTCATAATCAATTTAACTCACCTATGGGGTAATTCCCCCCTCACAGAATTAGAAAAGAGACGCACCTCGCTCCGAAGACTCACAACCGGCATTCTACATCCTTCCGAAAGCTTGAACCAATGCACAATGCACCAAAACTAACCAATGATCATACAAATCCATTAATATATGCTCAACTATACCTTACAACTCAATTTATAACCATTCTTAACCCCGAATAAGAAGTTGACCAAAATGCCCTCGGGCCCCACGTGCCGGGAATCCGAAATTTTTCGAAGATAAAAGTTATCCATGGCCTTAGGAACTCAAATATATGATTTTCTCCTAATTCCATATTCAAAATCGTGGCTAAAATCCAAGATTACAATTTTTTTCTAGGTTTCCAACCAAAATCCAAATATTTACTCAAATTCCCATGTCTAATTCTATGGTATAATCTTGCATTTAACTTGGGAATAAGTAGGAGTAGCTTACCTTAACATTGATGGTAAAAATCCCCCTTGAAGCTCTCCAAAAATCGCCCCATGAAGTGAGAAATGAGCAAAAAATGACATTGAGCCCGAATAAATGAAGGCCACTGCCTTCAGTGGTTTTTGCATATGCGGAAATATAACCGCCTATGCGGTTCCGCTTTTGCTGATTCTTGGCCGCTTTTGCGGTTCCCGTCCATGCCCAGGACTTCCGCTTCTGCGATGCCTTTCCCGCTTCCACGGTTCCGCATCAGCGGACCAAGGGCCGCTTCTGCGGTCCTTCCTGCCCCCGCCCTCGTCCGCTTCTGTGGTTTCTTCTTCGCTTTTGCGGGGCCGCTTTTGTGGTCCCTTTTCCGCAGAAGCAGAAATACCAGATACCAGCAAATTCAGCTCGTTCAAAAATCCAATTTTTGATCTGCTAACCACCCGGAATCCACCCGAGGCCCCCGGGACCACAACCAAACATACCAGCCAATCCCAAAACACATTACGGACTTTCTCGAGGCCTCAAATCATAAAAAACAATGCTAAATTCATGAATTACACCCCAATTCGAGCTTTATGAACTTTGAACTTTCCAACTTCTATTTTCGATGTTTAAACCTATCAAATCACGTCCAATTGACCTTAAATTTTGCACGCAAGTCATATTTGACATTACGGACCTACTCTTACTTCCGGAATTGGATTCCAACCCAGATATAAAAAAGTCAACCTCCGGTCAAACTCCTTAAAAACCTTCAAAATTTTATCTTTCGCCAAATGGCTTCAAAATGACCTACGGACCTCCGAATTCACTTTCGATTGCGCCCCCAACTCCAGAATCACCATACGGAGCTATTCATAGTCTTGGAATTCCAAACGAATATCGATAACACTGAAATGCTCTTTAAGCCAAACTTATGAAATTTCTTCTAAAATGCCAACTTCCACAATAGGCGCCAAAACGCTCCCGGGTTATCCAAAACCCAAACCGGGCATATGCCCAAGTCCGAAATCATCATAAGAACCTGCTGGAACCTTCAGATCCCGATTCCAAGGTCTTTTACTCAAAATTCCAATCCTAGTTCATTCTTTTAATTTTAAGCTTTCGAAATGAGAATTCTCTTCCCAAATCAACTCCGAACTTCCCGATATCAAATTTCGACCACGCGTACAAGTCATAATACCTAAAATGAAGTTGTTCATGGCCTCCGGCTGCTGAACGGAGCGCTCGGACTCAAAACAACCGGTCGGGTCGTTACAATAACATACTATTGTGATAGGACTAGGATTCACAAAATTAAGTTTACCACCAAGAGTAACAATTGTAAAGCTAGGATAGCTGCCGTTTTGACTGATTCTGGTTGTTGGCGCGTCTCTAAGGTCGTTCAAGATCACAATCATGATCTGCTCCCTTCCGTATCGCGCCTGATGGCTGGACATAAGTCTATTTGTGATTCTTTGAAAAGGGATCTTGCAGCTCATGATCGATCTGGCATTAGATCCTCCAAATATATTAGACTTGATGAGGTTCAACGTAGTGCACCTCAAAATTTGGTTTGCACTCCAAAGGATTGTAGAAATTATATTTTGAAGAGTAGGAATTTTAAAATGCAAGAAGGGGACGCACAATCGCTGCTCAACTTTTTTCGTGAAATCCAGGTAAAGGATAGAGAGTTTTTCTATTCAATCGACGTTGATAATATTGGTAGGTTTAAAAATGTGGTATGGGTGCATTCACACTGTAAGGTAGTGTATGATCAATTCCATGATATGATATGCTTTGATACGACGTACCTTGTGAATCGATATAATATGCCATATGCTTCATTTGTTGGTGTCGATCACCATAGACAGTCCATCTTACTAGGATGTGCTCTCATGTCTCATGAAGATATCGATATTTACAAATTAGTTTTTAGAACTTGGCTTGATGCCATGGGAAATGTTCATCCAGATGCGATCATAACTGATCAGTGTTAGAGCATTAAGGTAGCCATTGCTGAAGTGATGCCAAATACAATACATAGGTATTGTATTTGGCATATATTCTCAAAGTTGCATGTTTACTTAAGTGGTGTTCATCCTTCTAAAATTACACGTGTAGAATTTAATCTATGGTCCTTGATAGCATTACTGTTGAAGTTTTTGAGAGAAAATGGACAGAATATATTGCAAGGTATAATTTGCATACAAGGAATTGGTTCAACAAGATTTACTCTGAGAATGAAAAATGGGTTCATGTGTACCTTGATGTGCATTTTTGGGGTGGTATGCTATCTACGCAAAGAAGTCAGGGGATGTATGCATTCTTTGATGGATATATTACCTGTCAAAGCACTCTTAGGATGTTTCTTCACCAGTATAAGTTAGCTATAAGATCTAAGCATGAGAAAGAGTTGGAAGTGGAATACAGGTCAAAGGGCTATCAAATTGTGTGCGAGTCAATGTTCAAGTAGGATCAGCAGGAAATTCAGTGTTATACGCTTACGGTGTATGAATTTTTCAAGATACAACTAAGGAAATTGTATCATTGTGAAGTCAGCAGCCCCAACGATCATCAAGTTGTCCCTGGTGTTAAGAAATTCATCGTTAGTGATTATTCAGTTATAACAAAAAATGGTGGAAACCCAGTTGAGTACATTGTTGGATACATACCTATCGGCGATTATTTTAGTTGAAGCTGCAAATGGTTCGAGTCTAGAGGGATACTTTGTTGCCATATACTCAAGATCTTGTCGCACAAGAAGATTGATAAAATTGATGAAAGGTATATACTGACAAGGTGGAGAAGCGATGTTATTAGGCCACACTTGAATCGGTTCCATCAAGTTGGTTACCGAACCATGACGCATGAGTATAAGACATACATGAGCATGTTGAAGTATTTTGACATGGCTTGTGATATAGCACTAGGCACTAGCGTGAAGGTTTAATATGTTAAGCGTAATTTGAAGAAGATGGTGCATGATCTTCAAAAGTGGGACGACGAAATGATCGTGCCAAACCAAGACCAAAATGAATCAGATGAAACTGAAGGCACAACTCTACGAGATCCCCAGTACAATAATTCACGTGGCAGGCCGCGTTTGAATCGATATAGAGGAAGAATTGAATACTAATTTACAAGTTCACAACCGCATGGTGTATTTGGAGCTAGCAATGGCGCAAGAACTGGTGTTAGAGGGGGTTGCAGGGGTGGTGGTACGGTTGGTGGCAATCGTGGTGGTAAAGGTGGCGGTAGAAGTGGTGGACGTAGGGTAGGGGTAGTGGGCAAGGCAGAGGTACAAACGTTGAGCATGATGGTTCCTTAGATGTGAATGAGGTACAATTTTGTGATTATATTTGATTTATTACTTAAACATATCATGTTTTCTTATAGTGTTTGTTTGATTTTAATTGCAGTAAATTGACAATACACACTCGCAATCAAGCTTGTTTGATCTCAATGTCGATCCAAACGTGGAAATATAATAAAGAATATTGCTGAAACTTGGAGTTCTCAGTTAGCCTAATTGCATTGTTGTTTTATTTGGTGTAGAACTTTTTGATTTTGAAGAAATTTTGCTTGTTTTGATTATGAAACTTAAACATATCAAATTTTTTTCTTATAGTGTTTGTAATGGCATATTAGCTACTACACGATTTTGGATTAGTTGCGTTGTATTCTAACAAAGAGAGGTATTTGTAATAGGATAATTTAGCTTAATATAATTGTCTTCATATAGATGACTAGAGAATATAATGAGGACAAAGCGTAGCTATTTTCATAGGTATTGTTATTCTGTTGAATAATTTGGGTAATGACAATACTTAACAATATTTATAATTTTGAATACAAGATCTAATAAATTATTCTCTTTTTGTATCAACTCACTAATAAAACTACTTCTAATATTGAATCCAACCAGAAATGCCCATATACCCGCTGGTTGATCAAATCTCCAATTTCTTTTCCGTTCATACTCACACATGCAAGTTTGAATCCCCGCTTTAACATTGTTCTTTCCCTTTTGTTTTCATCCGAAGAAGAGGTTTATTCGTTATGACTTTTTCAATTCTCTATGACCAAATTGTATTAAGAATGTCAAGAGTTCTTTTTTTAAAATTTTTTTTGGGTTCTATTACATCTGAAAGAAGACGAGGAGGTGTAATTTCCAGTCCTCTTTCCAGTAGTTTAGGTTTTAGTTGTATTTTGAGGAGGTTTTAGTCGTTTAGGAAAATGTATAAAATAATTTTCATAAACATGAAAAAATTATAACAAGCAAAAATCACAGACGATAATTCCACTATCCTTTAAGTATAACAATAATGCAAGGAAAAAAACAAACAAAAGTATAAGAAAATCATATTAATCCATAAATATTTTAACGACAAGGGTTGAACACAGGCGTACATGAAAAACCTAAGAATTAGATGTTCATATCCTTGCACTTCAACAATGAATATCACTGCACTTGATGTAGACTCTACAAGTTCAAAAAGAAGAACACTACATTTCTTTAACTTGTTGTCTACAACAAATTATTTCCACCTATTAACGAGTCTTCTTCAAACAACACCTGTTAGAGTCACATTCCACTCCTTTCCATTACATCGTAGTAATGTCTTAGACGTACTAGGAGGAAGATATTGACAGATTTTCTTTGAAAGGTACTGCACAGGTGTAATGGAAAGATAGGGTAAAAATTATTTAATGTTAAATTAAAAAAAGAAAAAAATGAATTTACCATATAATCGCGCTTGATGTACGATCTGGGCAATTTCATCCTAAATAATAGATAGAATTCCTCTTCTACAATACACCTGTTAGCATTCATATGAAACGTTTCTTCCATAAAAAATATAGGTTAACTTATGTTTAGATGTGTGTGTGTGTATGTATATATATATATATAGAGAGAGAGAGACAAAAAACGTTTCCCCTCCCTCCAATCGGTACTTTAAGAGTCCCTTTGTTTCCCTCCAAATATTTTATGGAAACTTTTAGTCACTCACAAACTAAATTTCAAACAATTAGTTTCATATGGACCAGTTCAAACGATTAGTTTCATATGGACCCTTCCATTTATGGCTTTTGAAATTTTAGCCTTTAATGAACATAGAAGATTAATGAAGAAGGGTTACAAAGATGAATGAGAGGACTGATCGGGTGCTTGCATTGAATTGTTATGCAACTCCTTAAATTCTCCTTACTTACCGCATTAATTCAGTGGTTGAATTCTCATTAAATTGATTCATGCACTTGGAATTGGTTCAGAAAAAATAAGGAGAACATTGTTTACATGACCCCAGGTAATCTGGAAAAAGTTCATAAAAAAATAAAAAAAGATTCAAAACATAATAATAATTTCATTCATTAATATTAGATGCATGATAACATCACCAATACATAACAAGAAAAATAAAAACATCACCATAGAGGGTAGACAACTTCATAGACTAGTAGAAAAACATCACCGTAATAAAAAAGACAATATGAGATATAGAAACTTCATAATCCATGAACTACTCAATATTCTGGTGCACGGAAAGAGACTTTGAGGTCTTGGAGGCTGATTCAATATCACTACTAATAACAATGATAGAATTGCTCTTAGCTCCATTCTGGATGGATGGTGTGTGCATATCGTCAAGCATATTATAGAGTGAAGTTAGGGGATTCTCCTCCAATATTACATTTTTATCTTAAAATATGAATAATTCTTGATATATGATGTCACACCTCCTTTCTACCGCTATTTATCGGCCTTTACTACACCCCGGGAAGAGATATAGTAATAAAGGGTTTTTTTCATTTTAAGGACAATCGAAACGGGATTTATTTTTTATTTAAGAAATCAGAGTCGCCACTTGGGAGATTTATGGTGTCCCAAGTCACCGTTTTTGAATCTCAAATCGAGGAAGGGTTTGACTCCGTTTAACAGTCGCGAACCAAAAATCCGAGTAAGGAATTCTATTAACCCGGAAGAAGGTGTTAGGCATTCCCGAGTTCTGTGGTTCTAGCATGCTCGCTCAACTGTCATTTTTGGCTAAAATATTTGATTTTAATACATATTATCCTATTTGTGCATTTTTAAAATTAATTACCGCTTTTTATCAAATTATTTTATTTTTAAGAAAGTGAACGTCGTTTAAGGACATATTTTCGGATCACGTCACATGAAATGCACCCGGATCCTTGACATATTCTCATTCGACGTTTTCGGATTTGGATTTGGGTTGCATGAAATGCACACCCGTATTAGGAAAGTAATATTATTAAAAAATCGCGCCTAAAACGGCTAACGTATTATTACCTTTGGGAAGGCCGTGAAATTTGTTAAACGGCCTATCCCGTATACTAAGTATTTTAGTAAGTAATTAATGAGGGCCCCGCAATTGTGTATTTTTATTTGGCGAGGCTCATCTCATATTATTAAAAGGCCAATCCTAAAGCAAACTAAAATTTTTCTATTTTTTGTTTGTATCTAAAAGTTAATTAATTCCGAATATAAATTCGGGCCTCGAATTCAAGTCCGAATTCAAACAAAGGGTAAAATCTTTTAGCTTGAACCCGCTACCTAATTCAAAATCAAACTTTATATCATGGCGTTTTAACTTTGCGAGGGCCATAAAAATTTGCTAGATGGCACGCCTCGAATCTAAAAGGATTGATCAAATGAATCGTCCCTGTTAACAAGCTTGCTAATAAATGCCAATAAACTATGGTGGTATATCTTCAACAACAATCAAGGCATCGTTTGGAAGTCCAAAGAAACTCCAAAAATCTTCCTACGCATGTGAACGTACTGATATGAATTGATATGGAATCAAAGTGCATTTTTTCTTTCCTTTTCTTCCCGGTCACACTTAATTAAAAGGCTAATGATCAAAAGTTCCATTCTAAACTATGTACCATTCTTATATATGCATAAATACACATAGATATACTAACTTCAAAATTTTTCATATTAACTCATTGAAAAATAACCTGACAAGGAGAACACAAAGCCCTAAACACAACCAGTGCAACGTATCAACAGAATTAACAGACAGGTTGCTCCAATCATTTAAACAACTGTGTAAACTGAAAATAGAATGAGGCTCTGTGTTTGATTCAGACCTCTTATTTGATTAAGACCCTTTATACCCTTCCCTTTCCAAATATTCACCTATATTGAGTTTGAACATATTTATTCAAAGATGTCAATATTAAAAGCAATACTACTTTACTGGCAGTAGAAGTGAACACAGAGTTTGGCCAAATTTCATCGAACAAAGGACACAACTATTTATCCAGCAAAATATTTTACAGAAGGCAACTTTTACAAGAGATATCCTAAAGACCTTTCCATTCTTTTGCTAACATAAGGCCAAAGTCAATTGGAGTCTAAGGGAAATAAGCTCAGCCTCAAATTTTCACCAGAGAAATTATCAAACAATATAATCAACTCAACCCAAACGACGAGATTCAAATATTCATATACTCAACTGCCAATAATGCGTTCAGAATATGCGACTTCAGATTCGCGTCATCTAATCAGAAAATGAACTAGGAAGAATGTGAGATGATTCTTAAACAAACTAGACAAAATTGATTTATTCGACTAAAGCTATATGTAAGCAAATAAGAACCGTAAATCAGGAGAAGTATAAGCCAAAACGGACCTGAAAATTACAGCAGTTGCAACTTTGAATTTCAGCAAACATGGTAATAATAACAGAACCACCACATAAGAAGCGATTACCAATACACTTTTCAACGTTATTTACATGAACAATCTGACAACCTTTTTTCGAAGAGGAAATATGCATTGTCTAACAAAGAAATAGATGAAGCGCCAATGCTTAAAATGATCGATTGGACCACCAACCAACCTATTTCAAGTACAAACTCGGAAGACAAACAAAACTATGCTAAAGAGCTGCTCATGAATGCAACAAATATATAATTCTTATAATGTTGAGATTAAAATGCACTTTAGCATGAAAAAGAGCCAACTGATACACACATCAAATAGAGGCTAGCCAAAACGAGTGAACCATGATATTAATCAGTCAGTTAAGAGTTGACAAAATCGATCACAATCTAGGATCGAAACTCAAACAACAACTCTCTAACGATTGAAAATAATCTGTTTCAACTCAGATCCAGTTTGAAAAAACAGAGCTATAAGAACAGCTCCAATGTAATTCACGTTTGAATTCCGAAATCGAATCTAAAAATCAATTGTAGTGTTTTCCTTAATATTGATGAACTAAGATAAAATCAAAATAACAATCTAAATCAAAACCGAGTAGAAGGACAAAATAGAGCAATCACCTAAACAAAACAAAATAGATATTATACGAGCCGTGCGAACAGAACGAGATCATATGTTGAGAGGAATCATCCAATAGAACCACACAGAAACAAATTCAAACATGAATTGAAACAGAATACGAGTAATAGAAAAGGATTCAATTCAATAAAAATCGCACAACAGGGAACGAAATTAACCTGTTGAAGCTAAAATAATAGCAAGAGATTCAATGACAACTCCACTTCGAGTTCCAGAATCCAAATGAGATACAAGTTTCGAAATCGAACAGAAATCTTATTACACGATTCAAATTGAAATCAGAAGAAGTTCGCTCAATCTAACAAAACTAAACCCTAGATCTTTCTTTGAATTTTCTCTTCGATTTTTACTCTCCAAATCTTCTCTCAAATTTTCCGGAATCTTCTCCCTTCTCCGTCGCCTTCCATCTTCTATAGCCTTCAAGCTTGGCTCAGTTAAGGGATGATAGAGACACGCTATTTTCGTGCCTCTATCTGATTAAGAAGCTTCCGATATTAACAAGGAAAATGGATTGGGCTCGGGTAGTGCTTTTTGGGCCTGGTTATTGAGGGTATTTTTCTGAATTTGTTTTGGGCCTAGGGGTGTTTTGGCCCCAAAAATCATTATATTATATTCCCCTTTATATTTGTTTTTGTATTTTCCTTCCATTATTTTCACTTGTATTTTTGTATTCATTTTTTTTAAATTGTAATATATCATATATATATATATATTTTGTATTTTCTTGATTTTATAAAATTGAGAGATTAAACTAATAATTATACTAATTAAAGTCTAAAATTATTTAATAACTATTTTGTAGTAATTTCCAATTAAAACAATAAAAATGCTAAAATGAAATATTCCTGTGATTTTTTTTAAATTGTTAAAATGAATTAATACCAAAATGTAAGATTAAAATTCTAATGCAAATGCATATTTTTATAGTTTTAACATGTATTATTATGCAACTAATTAATACGAAAAAATACAATAAAATTATTAAAAATTATAAAATTATTTAATTTGAAACTTTTGGAATAATTTGCTTAGGGTAAAAATCACGTGCTCACATATGATATACTATATTTTAGTAAATAATTTTAAATACTTTATTTATTTTAATTATTATTTTAAATTTTGATTTATCCTACTTATATCTTAAAAGATTGTCTAAGTCCAAAAGAATAGGAATCGGCCAATTTTCTTTTCCTTAAGAGAATCTAATTCTCTAACTTACACACATACTTTTTCCTAATAAAAGAGTTAGAAAAAAAAATCTACGACAAGAGTAAAGAAAGCAAACTCAAATTACAAGACTATAGTAGCTAAAGCTTGAGAAAGTAAACTTTTAGTTCGTTTTTTGTTCATTTTTTCGTATAAACAGGTAAATAAACTTTCAGTTCCGAAATAAATATATAAAAAAGCATAAATTTAGCAAATTATTTAGATTGTTGTCTAGTGTTGTTTACTATTATTGACTTATCATTAGCTTACTAGGAACCAAAAAATCGAACCAAACCAACAACATCCAAACCGATGGTTTGTATGTAATTTGGTTTGGTTTTGATTTTAAAATTTTAAAAACCGATTAAATTAGTTTGGTTTTGGTTTTAATCAAAAACCGGCCAAACCGAACCGTGAACACCCCTAGTGTGGGCATATCATCAAGCACAGTATATAGTGAAGTTAGGGGATTCTCCTCCAACATCACACTTTTTAGGTAATCAATGCTTGAATTACGAACCACCCTCTCAATCAATTCATTAATCTCACGCTTCAGCTTGCTATAGTCACGCTTAAGATCTTGGTACAAAATATTATGACTAATCGGTGAGCCATGGAGTGGTTGTTCAACAACTTTCTTGGTCAGAGTCTTAGCCATCGTTACGCTTAGATGTAGTAGTATTTCAGTTTGATTGTTTTATGTTGATATAGCATAGTTCACTCAGAATATATAGGGAGGATTATAGTCTCTCAATTATAATAGCTATTCCACTTTTCAGTAGGAATTAACGTCTCTTTGTAGAGACCTATGCAATCATTACACTTCCCAATAGCCATATCTGCTCCTCCATGCGGACATTACACATCCTAGCAGCCCCTTCTACTCCTCCATGCATCTATTGCACTTCTCCATGACTAAAATTAATTATAGAATCTTGTCTTTAATTTATCCATCCGACTATACAGATTTTGGATTTTTTTTTTAAAAAAAATTTGCAATATAGTGGCAGTGCACTTCATAGGTTTTATGTCATAGTCTTACCTTAGAAGACTTGAGTAATCCATGTAAAGATTATTTGATCCTTGGTCAGGATTAGGTTTAGGTTTGGGTTCTCTTTTGGTTTAGGTTTAGGTTTAGGTTTTGATTTTTCGTGTTGATTTTTCCACTTCTATATGAGCAAATTAATGTCGAATTTTAAAAAAATTTGGCAAAAAGAAAATAATCTTCCAAGTCTTGTTCTTGGTTGTAAAATGGTAGAAAAAAATTGGGGGACTTCTGCACTAAATATGTTGTTAAATGACTTCCCAATTTTAATTGGTTATTTTTAAACGAGTAGTTTTCTTAAAATAAATAAACATAACAATAATAAATAGAAAAAACACAAACAATATTATAAAGAATAGTCATATTAATCTATTACTATAATCTATTTGAATTCATTACATATAACTAAAGAGAATAAATTATCAAGCTAAGCATTAGTTAATCCTAGCTCTTCAACAGAGAAGATCACAGACCCTGAAGTAGCCTCAACTAGTTCAAAGACAGGGACATTCTCTTTCTTCAGATTATTATCGACAAAAAATTATCTCCACACATTGACGAGTCTTCCCCGACCACCACTTGTGAGAGTCGCAGTCCACTCCTTCCCATTACATCGAAGCATTGTTTTAACCGAAATAGGAGGAAGATAGACACATATACTCTTTGGAATAAACTGCAAGAATACAATGTAAAGATAGGGTTCAGGGTTCATTGCTAGTTGGGATAATCAATAGTTATCAAATCATGAAAATTTTAGAAAAAATAAAATTACCAGAAAATCACGCTTAATGTACGATTTGGGCACCTTTATCCGAAACCATGGATAGAATTCTTCTTCAATCCATTCGTTAGCATTCATGTTTAGAGTATCTATTTTGTTTAGAGAGAGATGGAGATGTTGCTCTTGTATTTAAGAGATATATAAAGAGTAAAAACTTTCAATTTCCCTCCAATCATATTTTTACTTTTTCCTTTGTTTCCCTCCAAAAATTGTATTTAACATTTTAGTCCAAAAATATCATATTATTTTCCCTCCTAATAAAGAAGCTAGAATACATTAGTCCTAAAATTTAATCAGGATTTTACTTTTATTATAATTAAGATTAATCAATAAAAATATATATAATTATATATTTACTATTATATAAATAAGGTAATACGTATGACCTTAATTAATGAAATTATATAGATGGCTATTATACAAGCGGTCGATATTACTATAATTATCATATGTTATATGACTGTAACCATAATAGTCAATGGACTTATTATGGTTGATATTGGCCGATATGTATGTCCTTAATATAAACGACTATTATATAAGTGGTCGATATTACTATGGATTAGAACGATATAATTAGCACAGGTTATATGACTAAAACCATATTAGCCAATGGACTTATGTGGTTGCTATAGGTCAATACATATGACCTTAATTCGTTAAATTATATAAACGGTCAATTACTATGAATCACAACGATAGTATATGCATAGGTAATTGTCACGACCCAAATCCCAACCCGGTCGTGATGGCGCCTCTCGTGGAGACAAGGTCAGACAACAAAACGAACGCTTCCTTGTAAATAGTTATTTAACATATATAACGTTAAAACATGATTAACATAATCAAAAGCGCGGAAAACAACAATAACAACAGGGAACCATCCCGTCACAGCCCGGCATCGGGGTGTCACTAATCATGAGCTACTACAGAGTTCACTAAAGAACTACAAATCCGGAAACGAGAACAAAGTCTGGAAATATCATGACCAACATAAAAAAATAAGGGAGAAGATCCGATTCCGCGAACGCTAGCGGTCACCTGACTCAGCTACGATAACAAATCTTCAATCCGCTAATAACACACTACCGGACGAACAATACCTGCAACTGCACGTGAGGTGCAGGGAGTAAAGTGAGTACTTCCAACTCAGCGGTAATAAGAGTAAATAATAACTGAAGGCAAGAAATCACGTAAGAGCACTCCACCATGCAATATGGGACAACACAACCATTTGAGAAAAATAGTAAGTTCGGGAAAATCCTTTAGAAAAAAAAATATCTGCCTCAGTTTAAAATCACTTTTAAAAATATCTTTCACCAACAGTTAAGCAAGTAAATGCAGGAAAAGTAGTGCAAGTCAGCACAAAAGTCAGCCTCTCGGGCACAAGCAAATATGCATAATTGAACTCATAACTCGCCCTTCAGGCAATATTCTTACCGCTGGTCAGCCAACTGTTACCTGACTCATATACATTATACAGTGTCACTGGTACCACTGTCTCAAATTTATCCACTTTGAAAGTGATCAGACAATCTCAGAATAACAAATAAATATCTCAAGAAATGACATAAACAACAAATAGTGCACAAATGTATGAATGCAATGCAATGCATATGATGGTACACTCCGGTACCCACTACGGCGTGCAGTTCGATCCATTTAATGTCGACGGCGCTCACTGGGGGTGTGTACAGACTCCGGAGGGGCTCCTACAGCCCAAGCGCAATGTTACTGCGGTGTGCAGTCCGATCCAATCTATATACACTGCTGCGGCGCGCAGCCCGATCCATGCCCATCTCAGTATAATACTGTTGCGGCGCGCAGCCCGATCCATGCACAGTGCAAAAATCATCATGAGCCCCATGGGCATTTATAAAACAGTAGTCCTCAGCCCGAAATAACACTTAAAATATCATTTGAGTTTTCAAAACTTAGAAATATGGCTGAGTTTGCAAAACAGTATTCAAAACCCTTGTCTGAGACCGTATGCTATGCAAATTATGCTAAAACAGTAATATCAATCCCCGAAGGATTCTACAAGTTGGCACAAGGCCCCAAATATGGCAATCAGCCCAAATTATGATGATAACAAGTAATTTCAATCAAATACGCAATAAAATCAACAACGGGACGGACCAAGTCACAATCCCCAACGGTGCTCTATCCCACGCTCATACCCGGCGTGCAAGTCACCTCAATACAACACTATGATGTGAAATTCGGGGTTTCAAACCCTCAGGATATCATTTACAAGTATTACCCACCTCGAACCGGCGAAATCTCTAGCCCGCGACGCCTCTGCTCCTCAAATCGGCCTCCGCGCACGTCGAATCTATCCAAATTCAGAGAGAATACATCACAATATGCTAATGGAATATAACTCAATCGAAAAGGCTAAAAAATTATCGAAAATCACGAAATTTGCAAAACCCGAGCCCCGGGACCACTTCTCGAAAAATTACGAAAGTCACATCACCGGATTCCTCGTCTTGCCATGAGTCTGTACATATAAAATTTTCCAAAAACGGAGCTCAAATGGTCCATCAAATCCCAAATTAAGAATTCAAAACTCAAGCCCTAGTTCTTCAAGTTTTCACCCAATTTTCCAAGAATTAAAGGTCGATTCTTCAATAAAATGATGTATTTAACTCATAATAGGTGGGGATAACTTACCTTCACATTGATGATGAAAATCCCTTCTTGAAGCTCTCCAAAAATCGTCCATACTTTGAAGAAATGAAGAAAAATGAGCTAAACCCGCTAAAATATCATTCTACCCAGGTATTTATTCATCGCGATTGCAGAAAATACTTTGCGATCACGGAGAGCAATTTTTCTAGCCCAAATTTTACCCTTCGCGATCGCGTAAAAGGCCTCGCGATCGCGGTGAGCAAATGCCGAGCTCTTCAGGACAGTCTCTAGTATAATGGCCATAACATTTTGCACACAATTCCAAATGAAAAATGGTTAAATTTTATGAAAACTAGACTCAAATATTTACAACTTTCATGTGTTGGTCATTTCCCAATTCCTTATATATTTCTATTTATGATCCGTCAAAGTCAGCCCATATGCAATACGACTTTCTTCTTCATCTTCCCGGACACCCTGTAGTTTAACAGCCATATCTCTTTGTACATAAATTCAAATTATGAATGGTTTACATTTCTAGAAACTAGATACAAAGATCTACAACTTTTGTTTTTATATCATCTCAAAATTCCTTATATATTGTGAGATATAAGCTTCCAAAGTGGGATCAACGCAAAAGAAAATTTCTTCTACGCGATCGCGAAAGGCCGTACGCGATCGCGATTCACTGGCAGATTTCTCAAATTTTACTCACTGCGATCGCGACCCACTGTACGCGATCGCATAGAACACTGCTTCAGACAAAATTCAGCAATTAAAAATGGCTTAGAAATGGTCCGAAACCACCCCGAAACTCACCCGAGGCCCCCGGGACCTCAACCAAAGGCACATATAAGTTCTATTACCTTATTCAAACTTGCTCAAGCCATCAAAACACTACCATTATCATCAAAATCATCAAATTTCATCAAATCAAATCCTAAGTTTAACTAGAACTTCCAAAACTCGCATCCGATCAAAAATCCGACCTAAACACCTCCGAATCAACTGAAATTTTGCAGACAAGTCCAAAATAACATAACGAAGCTACAGCAACTCTCGGAATTGCATTCCAACCCTCGGATCAAAATCTCACCTATCAACCGGAATTCGCCAAAATACTAATTTTGCCAATTCAAGCTTAATTCTACACCGGTCATCACAAAAGTATTCCGGACACACTCCTAAGCCCCAAATCACCTAACGAAGCTATCCGAACCATAAAATTCGCTTTTCGACTCTCTAACACATAAGTTAATATCCGGTTGACTTTTCCAACTTAAGCTTCCTTAAAAGAAACTAAGTGTCTCAAACCTTACCAAAATCATTCCGGAATGACTTCAAAATGACCTATGGACCTCCGAATTCACTTCCGATCGCGCTCCCAACTCCAGAATCACTATGCGGAGCTACTCCCAGTCTCAGAATTCCAAACGGAAATTATTAACACTGAAATGCATTTTAAGTCAAACTGATGCAATTTCTTCTAAAATGCTAACTTCCACAATAGGTGCCAAAACGCTCCCGGGTTATTCAAAACCCGATCCGGGCATACGCCCAAGTCCGAAATTATCATACGAACCTACTAGAACCTTCGGATCCCAATTCTGAGGTCATTTACTCAAAATTCCAATCCTAGTTCATTTCTTTAACTTTAAGCTTTCCAAATGAGAATTCTCCTTCCAAATCCATTCTGAACTTACCGAAATTCAATTCCGACCACGCGTACAGGTCAATATACCTGAAATGAAGTTGTTCATGCCCTCAGACTGCTGAATGATGTGCCGGAGCCCAAAACGACAGATCGGGTCGTTACAGTAATCATATTAGTAAATCGACCTATACGGTTGCTATAGGTTGATACATGACCTTAATGAATGAAAATATATTTATAAATGGTCAATTACTATGAATCACAATGATATAATTATCATAGGTTATATAACTACAATCATATTAGTGAATTGACTTATATGGTTGTTGTAGGCCGATGCGTATGACCTTAATATAAACGACTATTATATAAATGATCGATATTACTATGAATCACTACGATAGTATATGCATAGGTAATCATATTAGTAAATGGACCTATACGGTTGCTATAGGCCGATACATATGACCTTAATGAATGAAATTATATATATAGACAGACAATTATTGCAAATTGCAACGATGTAATTATCATAGGTCATATGACTACAACCATATTAGTGAGTGGACTTATATGGTTGTTGTAGGCCGATACGTATGACCTTAATATAAACGACTATTATATAAACGATCGATATTACTATAAATCACAACGATAATATATGCATAGGTAATCATATTAATAAATGGACCTATACGGTTGCTATAGGCCGATACGTATGACCTTAATGAATGAAATTATATTTATAGACGGACAATTATTGTGAACTGCAATGATGCAATTATCATAAGTTAATGACTACAACCATATTAGTTAATGGACTTATATGGTTGTTGTAGGTCGATACGTATGACCTTAATATAAACGGTCTATATTACTATGAATCACAACGATAGTATATGCATAGGTAATCATATTAGTAAATGGACCTATATGGTTGCTATAGGCCGATACATATGAACTTAATATAAATAGTCGATATTACTATAAATCACAATGATAGTATATGCATAGGTTATAAACGGCTATTTTTTTTTTGTAAATAAAGTTTTTATTACCAAGTAGAATATTTACAACTCATCTAACTATTACAAAATTTGTCTAGCCTATCACCAACTGGACATGAAGCCCCAGTAAGGTGATATCTAGCCTTCAATTCTCCTAAAGCTCCCTCTACTTCCACTACTATTCTGTGTTTAACTATTTTCCAGATACCAGTTCAAAGTAGTTATCACCTTGTCTAGGTAAGAGAATCTTGCAGCCCTTGTGTGAACTTCCTAGATAATAAGGTTGATTAAGGAAGTTGTTGTCGTTCTCTTTTTCTGAAAGATCACAAAGTTCCTCTCCTGCCAACAGTGGTATAGTGCAGTTGCTAATGTCATTCTGCAGATAGCTGCTCTTGCACTCTTACCTTTTGCCATCTTCTCCATCCATGCAATCTCATCCTGCCAGTTGTTGTGTGGTTTTTGAATTCCTGGCCATCTAAATAGACCATCCCATACCTTCCCTGTAATCTCACATTTGAAAAATATATGTTGTATTGTCTCATTTTCCTTATTACATAGCGAGCATGTTTGATCCACATCTATCCCCCATCGTATCATCCTGTCTTTGGTAGCTAGCCTCTGCTATATTGCTAGTCTCAATATGAATATCCATTTTGGCTGTCCTTGGTTATTGCACACTAGTTTCCTCCATGTTACTTTTTGATATACACCTTGTAGTGTCTTTAGAGTCCCCTAATGGAGCATTTTTTCATTAGTTGGAAATCGTCTTCATTCATTCCAGCCTTTGCAAAGTACTTCTTAGCCTGAAATATCTTCTGAATTGCCCAAGAGGCATTCTTTGGTTCTACACTCCACACTGCTTGGCCTTTGACATAATAAGTGTGTACCCAATGAACCCATAGATTCTCCTTTCTAGTACATATATTCCATAGAAGCTTCATTCCATAATACTACATCAATGAAGTTCAGTCCCCCTACAACCTTAGGTGAGCAAAGTCCTTCCTAAGCTATCAAGGCCTTCTTTGTTGGTTCAGCATCTCCTGTCCACAAAAACCTCCTACATATGGTCTCTATGAATTGGATAACCTTTTTAGGCAGTATAAAGATCTGTGCCCAGAATGTTTGGATATCAAACAATACACTCTTTACTAGGATTGCTCTACCTGCATATGACAAGTACTTTGTTGTCCAGTTCTGAATTCTGTGCAATATTTTCTCAATTAGTGGCTCACATTGAATAGCTGATAGTCTCTTTGTACTCAATGGGATCCCTAAATATCTGAAAGTCAATTCTCCCTTATTATACCCAAGAACCTCCATAATTTGTTTTTGAGTCAACTGATTTACTCCTTCAAAATATATGCAGCTCTTATTTGGATTGGCAACCAGTCCTGATGTTGTAGAGAACTTCTGAAAATGTTGATGTAGTATCTGTACTGACTGCACATCCCCTCTACAAAACAAAAGTAGATCATCTGCAAACCCCAGTTGCACTATGTTAAACTCGGCACATCTGGGATGGTATTTAAACTTCTTGTCCTCCTTTAGGGTCTTCAATGACCTGCTCAGATATTCCATAGCCAGAACAAATAAAAAGGGTGATAGTGGATCATCCTGTCTGAGTTCCTTTTTTGCCTCAAAAGGCTCTGTTGGTATGCTATTTATTAGAATTGAATAAGTCATTGTACTGATGCAAACTACTATCCATCTCACAAAGATTTCAGGGAAATTCAGTGACCTCAATACTTGTTCTATATACCTCCACTCCACAGAGTCATATGTTTTTTGCATGTCAATCTTAAGCATACATCTAGGGGAGATACTCTTCCTTTCGTAACCTTTCACTAGCTCATGGCTCATTAAAATGTTGTCTGTGATAAGCCTACCAGGAACAAAAGTAGCTTGACAATTATCCACCAATCTATCCATTACTCCCTGCATTCTTGTGGTTATCACTTTGGAGATGATCTTGTATAAAACTGTACAACATGAAATAGGTCTGAAATCTCTTATGTTTGTTGGATTATGGATTTTTGGAATTAGTGTGATTGTCGTGCACTTAATGACCTTACAAATATCAGTATTCTCAAAGAATTCCTGCACTGCTGTAGTTATTTCCTCTCCCACAACGTGCCATGTTTTTTTTAAGAAGTATGAATTATATCCATCACACCCTCGAGCCTCGTTGTCATCTATGCCTAGTAGAGCTTGCTTCACTTCTTCCCTGCTGACTGGTTTGATTAACTGTAGTTGCTGACTCATGTTCAACACGTTGCCATTTTTCATTATGTCATAGTTGATCATTGATAGATGTGTAGCTGAACTACCAAGTAGTCCCCTTATCACGACCTAAATCCCAAACCTGGTCGTGATGGCGCCTCTCGTGAAGATAAGGCTAGCCAGTCAACCCAATTCATCCTTTTAAAACAATTATTTAACCATAATTATAGTACAACATGGTTTAATAATACCAAATAGCGGAAGTATAGATAAAAATGGGAAAATCTAACCCAACACAGCCCTAACCGGTGTGTCACAAGTCACAAGCATCTATAAGGATAAAATTTACATTTACAAGTCTAGAAGTACACTGAACAGGAATAATGAATGTCACAGAAATAAAATGGTGCTGCGAACGCTGGCAGTCACATCGCTAAGCTCTTACAACTCTGCGTCCAAACAGCCTATACCCGCTACCGGGTGAATAAATACCTGCAACTGCACACGAGGTGCAAGGAGTAAAGTGAGTACTCCAACTCAGTAAGTAATAAGGGTAAATAACAACTGAGCAGTAAGAAATCATGTAAAGCAATCCATCATACTATATAGGAGCAGTGTAAACCCTTTGACAAAAACAGTGAAACTGTGAAATCTTTAGAAATATCTTAGCTCAGTTTAAAACCTCTTTTGAAAATGTCTTTTTCCAACAATTAAGCAAATGAATGCAAAACAAGTAGTGCAAACAAGCACAGAAGTCAGCCCCTCGGGCACAACATTCTGTTAACAGATAACGCCAGGATATCAGGTAATTATTGCAAGAAGTAGCATAAAAGCCAATGAAATAAGAGTGCATAAATATTATGACAGATAATACAGATAAGAATAAATGCATGAGTGTAATGCAATGCATATGACGGTACACTCTTGTACCACTGCGGCGTGCAACCCGAGCCATCTATTTATTTATCGTCGACTGTGGTCACTGGGGGTGTGTACAGACTCCGGAGGGGCTCCTACAGCCCATGCGCAATATCAAGCCATCTTGTGGCATCAACCAGCCTCTCGGCCTCAATATCGATATAATCAACTAGGCTCTCGGCCTCAATATCAAAATAACAAGTAGAAATCTTCCCCTCGGGCTCAGTATCAGTAACTCAGAACAGTATCAGCCCCTCGGGCTCACTCTCTGAACAATATCATATAGTAACCATTGCGGCGCGTAGCCCGATCCATATATCCTCACAATACAATCCCTCGGCCTTACTCAGTCAACACAATCACATAAGCCACTCGGGCAACAATAAAACATGATGATCAGCCCAAAAATATTTTTAGTAATATCATTTCGAGTGTTTAAGGCATAATAACTTGGCTGAGTTTTTAAAATAGTGGAAAATACATGAATGAGTTCAAATATATAATTAAATCAGTGAAAAATTATCGACAACAATCACCTTAGGGTTTAAATAATTGGCACGAAGCCCAAATATGGCAATCAGCCCAAATCATGATGATAACAAGTAGTTTCAGTCAAATACGTAGTAATTTCATCAATCGGGACGGACCAAGTCACAATCCCCAACGGTGCTCTACCCCACGCTCGCAATCCTGCGTGCAAGTCACCTCAATGCAACACTATGGTGTGCAAATCCGGGGTTTCAAACCCTCAGGATGTCATTTACAAACATTACTCACCTCGAACCGGCCATTTCTTTAACTCGCGACGCCTTTGCCCCTCGAATTGGCCTCCGAATGCCTCGAATCTAGCCATAACGATTCGATTCAATTAATAAAAATCATAGAAATTTATTCCATATGAAATTCTACATTTTCCATCAAAAATCCGAAATTACACCCAAAATTCGCATGTGGGGCCCACATCTCCGAACCCAAAAAAAGTTACAAAATATAAAATCTCATCCAACCATGAGTCCAACCATACAAATTTTATCAAAATCCAACAACAATTCGGCCTCGAAATCTAGAATTTTCGTTTTTGAAAGGTTTACAATTTTCTCCAATTTCTTCCATTTGATTCACTAATTCATAATGAAAATAACCATGGAATCATTAAATATAATCACTTTTGGATATAGAACACTTACCCCAATCCATATGGTGAAAATCGCTTCGAAAATCGCTTCAATCCGAGCTCCATAGCTTCAAAAATGAGAAAAATCTCGGATTGCCCGATTTATACACTGTCCAGGAATTTTTGCATCTGTGGTAATGTTCATCGCAGGTGCGATTTTTACTGTTCACCGCAAATGCGGGATTACTGTTCACCACAGAAGCGGTACTGTTCACCGCATCTGCGAAAATACCAGCTTTTTGCCCAGAAAATTGCAGCAGCTTTTTAGTTCACTAAAAATGTTCTAACTCCATCATACGAACTCAGAATTCGACGATTCTTGTTCCTATGAGTCACAAACAATAATACGAACCTATTACTTTAATCGAATCACAATTTGGAGTTCATTTGCTGAGTGTAATACCCTTTTCGCTCGTTAGACAATTAATTCATGTTTCGCGTCAAAAACCCAATCGCGACTTGATGAAATTAGACCAAACTTTCCAGATCACTCCTATAATTCATTATTAAAATTTTGGAAGTCTCGAAATCGAATTTCGATCTCTAGAACTATAAATAGACCTTTTGATCATCACATGCTTATGCTCAAAACAACAAAAATCTACCAAAAACTCTTCCAAAACTTATCCTTGCATCATGGGACCCCGACCAAACATGCCAACATAATTCATAACTTCATTCAAAATACACTTTCGATCAAAAACCCGACCAAACGTTGTCCGAATGATCTGAAATTTTCCACACACATCCCAAATGACACAATGAAGCTACAACAACTCTCGGAATTTCATTCCGACACCTGGATCAAAATCACACCTAACAACCGAAATTCGCCAAAATACTAACTTCGCCAATTCAAGCCTAATTCTACACCGGACCTCCGAAATTACTTCTGGNATGTGGGGCCCACATCTCCGAACCCAAAAAAAGTTACAAAATATAAAATCTCATCCAACCATGAGTCCAACCATACAAATTTTATCAAAATCCAACAACAATTCGGCCTCGAAATCTAGAATTTTCGTTTTTGAAAGGTTTACAATTTTCTCCAATTTCTTCCATTTGATTCACTAATTCATAATGAAAATAACCATGGAATCATTAAATATAATCACTTTTGGATATAGAACACTTACCCCAATCCATATGGTGAANGTCACACTCCTAAGTCAAAAATCACCTCCTGGAACTAACCGAACCGTAGGAATTCACATCCGAGCCCTCTAACTCATAAGTCAAAGTCCGGTTGACTTTTCCAACTTAAGCCTTCTTAAAAGAGACTAAGTTCTCATTTCTTATCGAAACCGCCCCAAACCAACTCGATCACATAAGATACGAATAATGAAGCATAAAGAAGTTAAAAATGGGGAAAACGGAGTGGTAACTCACGAGATGACGGGTCGGGTCATCACATCCTCCCCAACTTAAAGAAATGTTCGTCCTCGAACGTGCCCAGAGTTGTTCCAAAATCCAAACAATCACCGAATAACCTTACCATGCATAAACCCGGGGGTGATTTCACGTCACCCTATCTCATATAGGTCTGACAACCCATTGTAACTGAATTTTTTTTTTTGCAATCCAATCTAGTCCACAAACCATAGGACCACATTCCCACTTTTGAAATCTTTCATATGATCAGAATCCCATATTTATACTGTGAATAAGCCCGAACAAGCTGTAATAACCCACACCTGCAACCTCAGGTGGTATTACATGATAGACCACATGATTCAAACGCTTGTAGTAATAACTCCTAATCACAGCAACTGTACACAACACCCGAATACAGATAAAAAAACTCTTATCAACTAAAGTCTCATCTCACACTTTCATATGCTGCCAATGATGACTAAATCACGCGGTAGGCCATAACCATTTCCCATATCAACAATTCATGAAGTCATTTCTCCTTTGGCAAATGCTACATCAAATTTCTGAGTCGAAGCTCGATATTATCCTTCCAATATACCGAAATCGAATCCGTTTGTATTCATTAATGATCTCTCTAATATCTTCTAATCCAACACACTACTATGGTGACATAACACATCAATACAGGCCTAAGCCACAACTCGCACAGTACGCGCCAATAAGCAACAGTCTGAGTATACTAAATTCATGAAAATGACTCAAGTGAAAGAGTTGTACCATAAGCTCACTAGTACCACCACAACACAAGGCTGAGATCTTGTCTCACATCATAGAAACAGAACACCCGAATCTAACCGCGAGGTATTCGGACACTAGTTCACCTGAGACATCCCAAGTCACCATGCTCAAAACCATCAACCAAGCATAATTTGATGTCTAGTACCACAAGTGAATCATCATTCCCATGGAGAAGTACATAATACAATTCCATACCAGTAAACCTCACTATTGCACCATCTGGTTACCCTAGAAAGGGAAAATACCTCAAAGAAGAGAGCCGCTTTGCAAGTTCCACAAGTACCACCCCAACGATATGCTATGAGCTCGTCAATCACAGTGGAACCCAGATACATGAATAAATTAATAGTAACCATCTCTTCTATAGCTCATATTGACATCAACCTCATGAGCAACTTAGTTGCCAACAACATACTCCACCTGGCACGGTCACAGAACTCCAGTCCAAGCATATCATATAGGAGCAATCGAACAAGTACACATGTATATGCTAAATGAAATAATATTCTCATGCTCTTAGACTGGCATAAATAACACTCTATATCGTAGGCATGAGCAATCTATGCTGTCATAACTCAAATCAGCAAATTAACGCAGAATAGTAATTACCAAGTTTGTTTTGGAATCTAGCATCTTGGAAATCTCAAGTATAGTCCAGATAGTTCTTAACAAAGTTACGAATATGAGAAACATTATACCTTTAAGTTCAATATCCCACTCAAGGCATATCATAACCTACGCATCTTCCGAGCAGGAATATTGACTCAGTGCTTGCACACAGGTTCAAACCTCACATATATTCGCGCTCACAGCGCATAGTTATTACCATCAATTATCTCGACTAGTGCATCCACAGAGTTTAGAAAAAATACTCACCTCAAACATGCCACAATCTGAAATAGTATATTTTTGAGAATTCCCCGTCTCCATATTCCTAGATTACATAAATCACCGTAACTGATCACAACCTCAACACTCAATGACTGACACATCCCTCAAGTATGATCATTTCATGATAATAATTCTCAAAATTTTCCTACAATGTATAGCAAGATCGAAATATTGGCAGTCGATCAACCAAGTGGGTGTTGTAATACCAATAGACATTTGTTGGTTAAAATATAGTACGCACCCTTCTCAGGTCTTGCTGAGCAGTTATAACATTCATCTAAATACTTGAAACTGACTATTCCATCCAGAACTCGTGACCTTCCCTTTAAGAATGAAATGCCACCTTGCACATGAAAATATTAAGCATGTACCATACACCATATCTATCATGCCATCTTGTTGCAAACACAAAATCTCATTAGAATTTCTGGGCTATAGGAAAATTTCATTTCGTGTAGTTAGAAATCTTCTATTTACTTCCATCTAGAAGGAGTTCACAATATACAATATGTTCCTTACACCGGTAGAAGATATCCGGTTCGAACTATGGTAAAATCCATCAAGAAAACTTTCAAATCTGCTCACACATACCCAAGTTATCAAAATGGAATTCCTCTGGCTTAACCAGGCCATGTAGGTTACCAACCCAAGAATACTGCCTGTAATCAATGCACATTCTCATTGTGCCATCCTTCTTCTTCACAAATAATACTGGTGCACCCCAAGGTGACACACCAGGCCGAATGAACCCCTTTTCTAGGAGCTCCTGAAGCTGCTCCTTCAATTCCTTCAGCTCCGCTAGTGCCATATGGTATAGTAGAATAGAAATGGGTTGAGTGCCTGACACCAAGTCGATACCGAAATCAATATCACCGTCTGGTGTCATGCCTGGCAGGTCTGCAGGAAATACATCGGGAGAAATCCCTCACAACTGTGACAGAATCAATACTAGGAGTCTCATCTCCAACATCTCGCACAAAATCTAGATATGACAGGCAACCTTTCCCAACCATACGCTGGGCTTTCAAGAAAGAAATTACTCTACTAAGAACATAATCAGTCACACCACGCCACTCGATCCGCGGTACACCCGGCATAGCCAAAGTAACTGTCTTAGAATGACAGTCTAGAATAGCATGACACGGAGATAACCAATACATGCCCAAAATAACATCAAATTCCACCATGCTCAATAGCAATAGATCAACTCGGGCCTCCAGACCCTCAATAATCACAACACATGACCGGTACACATGATCCACAATAATAGTATCGCCCACTGGGGTAGATACATGAACAGGTAAAGAAAGAAACTCTCGGGGTGTACCCAAATAATGAGCAAAATATAAGGACACATAAGAAGAGGTGGAACTGAGATCGAATAATACAGAGGCATCTCTATGGCAGACTGGAACAATACCTGTAATGATAGCATCTGAAGTAATAACACTTGTCCTGCATGGAATAGCATAAAAATGAGCCTGGCCACCGTCTGGTCGACCTTAATCTCCGTAAGCCATAACTGACTCACCAAAATGCCTCAAACCAGAACCAATATAGCACCTAACTGTGCAATCAACTTAATTAATAGCAAACTCCCCAACTTGGCTCAAAGCCATAGATCAAAACGCACTCAATAAATCATAACGCATATACTCTATTGTTGCCGTAATACCATAGTGAGATTGAACTCTCTCCTTCATAAGATCGTGGAAACACAAATCATCTAGAATTTTAACTCTTCTGCAATTCTTGCATTCACTCACACAACAGTTAAGCCCACTCTCTAGGCTACCCAATTTAGATTTCAACGCATATTCTTCACTTGTAAATGAGATCTTCTAATAAACAACATAAGGATCACACAACTTTAGAACCTTCCGCAGGAGATAACCCACCTGCTTTGCCTCCAATTAACATTTTGTATACCTTCCACTGTCATACACATTACACAGTCACTTAATCTTCCTGAGTCTAAACTCATACCGCAATATGAAATTTACTTCACTCCAATTAGGAGACATGAGAAGATTCTTCACGCGCCCATAACTCGGAGCTACACATCCATCACAATGAAAATCAAACACTTAGTTGTTCATCTATCATCCTGTAACCCTTTTTTGTCACTTCCAAGTCATATCGATACATCTCGCAGTACTAACATACTCATCACGTAGCTATCCAGCCATCATTCCCACTAATAGGGACAATACCGAACATATAAGTTCAAAATACTTGCTCACACAATTAGCACCTCGGTGCTCAAGCCATAGGCAAAGATCCGGCCTCAAGTCCTCCAGACTGGCCTAACATCAACTCACAGAGATAACATATCACCCTTCGATCAGGGAATCACAAGCCATCAAGGAACATCTGATACTAAGCGCTCGTTCGCGCATACAAATACATGGAAGGAATTCAAAGAGTTATATTCCAAGTTGAATCAAGGACGCACGATAAGAATTTCAAGAATGTGAATTTTTTCCTAAAGGTTCTGTAGCCTCTCGAGAATAAATACAGACGTTTCCGTACTGATCCTCAAGACTCTACTAAACCTGCTCATGACTCGCGAGACCTAGTAACCTAGGCTTTGATACCAACTTGTCACGACCCATATCCCGAACCTGATCGTGATGGCGCCTCTCATGAAGACAAGGCAAGCCAGTCAACCCAATTCATCCTTTTAAAATAATTATTTAACCACAATTATAGTACAACATGGTTTAATAATACCAAATAGCGGAAGTATAGATAAAAATGCGAAAACCTAACCCAACACAGCCCTAACCGGGGTGTCACAAGTCACAAGAAACTATAAGGATGAAATTTAATTTTACAAGCCTAGAAGTACACTGAACAGGAATAATGAATGTCACAGAAAGAAAACGGTGCTGCGAACGCTGGCAGTCACCTCGCTAAGCTCTTACAACTCTGCGTCCAAACAGCCTATACCCGCTACCGGGTGAACAAATACCTGCAACTGCACACGAGGTGCAAGGAGTAAAGTGAGTACTCCAACTCAGTAAGTAATAAGGGTAAATAACAACTGAGCAGTAAGAAATCACGTAAAGCAATCCATCATGCTATATAGGAGCAGTGTAAACCCTTTGACAAAAACAGTGAAACTGTGAAATCTTTAGAAATATCTTAGCTCAGTTTAAAACCTCTTTTGAAAATGTCTTTTTCCAACAGTTAAGAAAATGAATGCAAAACAAGTAGTGCAAACAAGCACAGAAGTCAGCCCCTCGGGCATAACATTCTGTTAACAGATAACGCCAGGATATCAGGTAATTATTGCAAGAAGTAGCATAAAAGCCAATGAAATAAGAGTGCATAAATATTATGACAGATAATACAGATAAGAATAAATGCATGAGTGCAATGCAATGCCTATGATGGTACACTCTGGTACCACTGCGGCGTGCAGCCCGAGCCATCCATTTATTTATCGTCGATTGCGCTCACTGGGGATGTGTACAGACTCCGGAGGGGCTCCTACAGCCCATGCGCAATATCAAGCCATCTTGTGGCATCAACCAGGCTCTCGGACTCAATATCAATATAATCAACCAGGCTCTTGACCTCAATATCAAAATAACAAGTAGAAATCTGCCCCTCGGGCTTAGTATCAGTAACTCAGAACAGTATCAGCCCCTCGGGGTCACTTTCAGAACAATATCATATAGTAACCGTTGCGGCGCGTAGCCCGATCCATATATCCTCATAATACAGGCCCTCGGACTTACTCAGTCAACATAATTACATAAGCCACTCGGGCAACAATAAAACATGATGATCAGCCCAAAAATATTTTTAGTAATATCATTTCGAGTGTTTAAGGCATAATAACTTGGCTGAGTTTTTAAAACAGTGGAAAATACATGACTGAGTTCAAATATATAATTAAATCAGTGAGAAATTATTGACAACAATCCCCAAAGGGTTCAAATAATTGGCATGAAGCCCAAATATGGAAATCAGCCCAAATTAAAATGATAACAAGTAGTTTCAGTCAAATACGTAGTAATTTCATCAACCGGGACGGACCAAGTCACAATCCCCAATGGTGATATACCCCACGCTCGCTATCTGGCGTGCAAGTCACCTCAATACAACACTATGGTGTGCAAATACGGGGTTTCAAACCCTCAGGATGTCATTTGCAAATATTACTCACCTCGAACCGACTATTTCTTTAACTCGCGATGCCTTTGCCCCTCGAATTGGCCTCCGAATTCCTCGAATCTATCCATAACGATTTGATTCAGTTAATAAAAATCATAGAAATTTATTCCATATGAAATTCTACATTTTTCATCAAAAATCTGAAATTACACCCAAAATTTGCCCGTGGGGCCCATATCTCAGAACCCGGAAAAAGTTACAAAATATAAAACCTCATCCAACCACGAGTACAACCATACAAATTTTACCAAAATCCGACAAAAATTCGGCCTCCAAATCTAGAATTTTCGTTTTTGAAAGGTTTACAATTTTCTCCAATTTCTTCCATTTGATTCACTAATTCATGATGCAAATAACCATGGAATCATTAAATATAATCACTTTTGGATATATAACACTTACCCCAATCCATATGGTGAAAATCGCTTCGAAAATCGCTTCAATCCGAGCTCCATAGCTTCAAAAATGAGAAAACTCTCGGATTGCCCGATTTATACACTGTCCAGGAATTTTTGCATCTGTGGTAATGTTCACCGCAGGTGCGATTTTTAATGTTCACCGCAGATGCGTTACCGTTCACCACAGATGCGGGATTACTGTTTATCGCAGAAGTGGTACTATTCACCGCATCTTCGAAAATACCAGTTTTTTGCCCAGAAAATTGCAGCAGCTTTTTAGTTCACTAAAAAAGCTCTAACTCCATCATACGAACTCGAAATTTGACGATTCTTGTTCCTATGTGTCACAAATAATAATATGAACCTATTACTTCAATCGAAACACAATTTGGAGTTCATTTTTTGAGTGTAATACCCTTTTCTCTTGTTAGACAATTAATTCATGTTTCGCGTCAAAAACCCAATCGCGACTTGATGAAATTAGACCAAACTTTCCAGATTACTCCTGTAATTCATTATTAAAATTTTGGAAGTCTCGAAATCAAATTTCGATCTCTAGAACTAAAAATGGACCTTTGGATCATCACATGCTTATGCTCAAAACGGCAAAAATCTTCCAAAAACTCTTCCAAAACTTGTCCTAGCCTCATGGGACCCCGACCAAACATGCCAACATAATTCATAACATCATTCAAACCTGTTCCAATCATCAAAATACCTCAAACAACATCAAATTACCCAAAACTCATCGAATTCAAGCCTAAGTTTTTAAAAACTTCCAAAATACACTTTCGATCAAAAACCCGACCAAACGATGTCTGAATGACCTAAAATTTTGCACACACATCCCAAATGACACAATGAAGCTACAGTAACTCTTGGAATTCCATTTCGATACCCGGATCAAAATCACACCTAACAATCGGAATTCGCTAAAATACTAACCTCGCCAATTCAAGCCTAATTCTACACCGGACCTACAAAATTACTTCCGGTCACACTCCTAAGTCAAAAATCACCTCCCGGAACTGACCGAACTATCATAATTCACATCTGAGCCCTCTAACTCATAAGTCAAAGTCCGGTTGACTTTTCCAACTTAAGCCTTCTTAAAAGAGACTAAGTGTCTCATTTCTTATCAAAACCACTCCAAACCAAGTCGATCACATAAGATACGGATAATGAAGCATAATGAAGTTGAAAATGGGGAAAACGGAGTGGTAACTTACGAGACGACGGTTCTTGTCATCACACCATGTAGAAATTTAGGATTTCTACCTTCACCTCTTCAGGACTCTGCAGTATATCCCCATTGCTATCAGTTAGCCTACCTATGTTATTCCTTGCTTGTCTATTTTTCATACAAGCATGGTAAAAGGCTATATTAGAATCACCCAAGTTAAGCCATTGTACTCTGGATTTCTGTTTCATAATACTCTCCTCCACCATTAGCCATTTCTCCAGCTCCACTTTAGTAGTTCTTTCCAATTTAATATACATTCCTCCTTGATCAAGATATCTCATTTTTTTTTGTATACTTTCTAATCTTTCTCTAGCCTCGTGTATCTTTCTCTCAATACCATTGAACTCCTCTTTATTCGTCTGCTTTAATAATACTTTTATGCTTCATTATGAGTGTCTTGTGTGAACGAGTTGATTTGGATTGATTTTAGAAGGAAATAAGATGCTTAGTCTCTTTAAGGAAGGCTTGTTTTGAAAAAGTCAACCAGATGTTGACTTATGTGTTAGGAGGCTCGGATATGGATTTTGATGGTTTGGGTAGCTTCGGGGGATGATTTGTGACTTAGGAGTGTGATAAGAAGTGATTTTGGAGGTTCGGTGTAGAATTAGGCTTGAATTGGCGAAGTTAGTATTTTGGCGAATTTCGGTTGATAAGTGAAATTTTGATCTAAGGGTTGGAATGGAATTTCGAGAGTTGATGTAGCTTCGTTAGGTGATTTCGGATGTGTGTACAAAATTTCAGGTCATTCGGAGGTGTTTTGGTTGGGTTTTTGATCAAATGCGTGTTTCGAAAGTTTTAGAAGATCTTAGGCTTGAAACCGATGTAATTTGATGGTTTTGGTGTTGTTTGAGGTGTTTTGATGATTGGATCAAGTTTAAATGATGTTTTAGGATGCGTTGATGCTTTTGGTTGAGGTTCCGGGGGCCTTGGGGTGTTTTCGGATGGCCAACGAAGGTTTTTGGGACTTTGGATGGTGCAGAAAATTGCAGGTCTCTACAGCAGAGTGTTGCTCTATGCGATCGCAGGAGAGGCTTTGCAATCGCATAAAAGGATTTTTGGGGGCTGGCCAGTTGTTCAATGCGAGTAAGGCTGTGATCGCGATCGCGTAGAGTCGAGAGTTTATGCAGTGTGATCGCAAGAGTGTTAGTGCGATCGCATAGAGGAATCTTGGGAGTTTGGATTTTTGTTCATCGTGATCGCGTAAGGTAAAGTGTTTGGCCATTGTGATCGCAGGGATGTTTATGCGATCGCGTAGTGTTAAATTTTGGAGTTTGAATTTTGTGCACTGCGATCGCAAGCCGGGGCTGCGATCGCATAAAGGAAAAGAGGCCTGGACAGAAGGGTTTTTTATAATATTTCATCCGCGAGCTAAGCCTTATTTTCACCATTGTTGAGCATCCTTGAGAGCTTTTAGAAAGGAATTGAAGAGGGTTTCGACTGGTATTAATTGGAGGTGAGTTCTATGAACTAAAAACATGATTTAATTGTAGAATCAACCTAGAAATTCATGAAAACTTAGCAAAAAGAGGAAGAACTAGGGCTTGAAATTTGATATTTCAAATTGGATTTTGATGGGTCATTTGAGCTCGGATTTGAGAGTTCTTGGTATGTATGGACTCGTGTCGAGATAAGGAATCCATTGATATGAAATTTTCTGAATTTTGAGAAGTGGGCCCGGGGCTCGAGTTTTTCTAATTTCGAGATTTTTGCTATTTTCGATTGTTTTTGATTGGGTATTGTTCCATTGGCATATTGTGACGTATTCATTGTGGTTTTGATCAGATTCGATGTGCAAGGAGGTCTATTTGAGAGACAAGGGCATAGCGAGCTAGGATTTTGGCCGGCTTGAGGTGAGTAATAGATGTAAATGATGTCCTGAGGGTTTGAAACCCCGGATTTGCACATTGTAGTGCTATATTGAGGTGACTTGCACGCTGGATAACGAGCGTGGGGTAGAGCACCGTTGGGGATTATGACTTGGTCCGTCCCGATAGATGAATTTACTGCGTATTTGACTGAATATCACCTGTTATCATTATGATTTGAGCTGATTGTCATATTTGGGTTTCGTGCCAATTGATTGAATCCTTTAGAGATTGCTATTACTGGTTTCTTACCATTTTTACGTATTATTGAACTCAGTCCTAGTATTTAATACTATTTTTCAAACTCATCCACTTTTTCTCAAACTTGAAACTTAAATAATTTTTGTAATGAAGTTTGGGCCGAATATTTATATATTATTGTGCCCGAGGGGCTTATGTGATTCTGGACTGAGTTTGGGATCGGGCTGCGTGCCGCAGCGGTATTATACTGATATTGATATGAGGCCAAGGGCCTAGTTGATTCCACGAGGTGGCTTTATATTGCGCTTGGACTGTAAGGGGCCCCTCCCGGAATCTGCACACCCCTAGTGAGCGTCGCCGATGATAAATAAATTGAGCGGGCTGCACACCGCAACGGGTACTAGAGAGTACCAGACTATGTGTTGCATTTCATATTTGACTGTCATTTACTTACTTATCTGTTGCAGTATTTCATTAATTGTTTTCATTCGTTTACGGACTTTATACTACTTGGTTTAAATTGCTGCATTTATAGAATTACTTTGTGCCTATTCAGGATTTCTTATTCTCGACCTTTATTTATGTTTATTACTCACTGGGTCAGAGTACTCACATTACTCCCTGCACTTTGTGTGTAGATCCAGGTGCATCTGAGGCTGAGTGAGGACTTCTCTACCGAGCAGCTTATCCAAGAGTATCAAGGTAGCTGCATGACATCCGCAGTCCAGATCTTCCCTTCTATCTTATTGTTTCATTTTCGCATTTCTTTAGAACGATATGTAGTAGGTAAATACTCATGTATTAGAGGCTCAGACTTGTGACACCGGATTCTTCGGGCTGTGTAGTAGTATTGGTATTGGGATTTTTGCATGTTTTAACTCTATTTTAGAATTTCAGTATAATGACTTAGTAATTTATTTGTGTTAATTAATTCATAAACTGCATAAAAATGGTTGAGGTTATTAAATTGGTCGGGCTTGCCTAGCAGTGTGTTGGGCGCCATCACGATCGGGATTGGGGTCGTGACAACTTGAAAGGTTTCCCCCCAGCTTGTCCATTTATATCAAAATTCATACTTAATGGGCAGTGATAAGATAATCCAGGGTTCATAGCCATCCCCTCCATATTAGGCCACATTTGGATCCATTCAACATTTTACCAGAATTCTATCAATTTTACTGTGCACATGACTATTAGTCCATGTGTATTTTCTTCCCACTGTCTTCAATTCAGCTATATTAGCGTCCACTAAGAATTGTTTAAATTCTCTTGTCTCCATCCCCTGTACAAGATTTCCATTGAATCTATCTTCACTAGTTAGAATTTCCCCCATTATAAGGCAGGGACTCCTTATGTTTACCACTGATATTAGCATCTCCTCCCATAGGTTCTTTCTGTCATGTACTGTATGTTTCCCATAGACAGCAAATAGGAGAAACTACACATTCTGCTACATTAAAGTTACTTTCCCCAAAATGAAGTTTTCATGTGTGACGACCCAAAGGGTCATCACCTGTTTTCTCACTCTTTCTGTGCTTTCGAGGCCTTGGAAACCTCATTTTTAGTTGACTCGATTTACGTGCGCAGTCCAGACGAGTAGCCGGAAAGCTAATGTGTGAAATTTTGTGAAAATGCAAAATATTTGATATTAAAATGAGTAAAGTTGACTTTGGTCAACATTTTGGGTAAATGGACCTGGACCCGTGATATGACGATACTGGAGGGTCCATAGAAAAATATGGGACTCGGGCGTATGCCCAGAATCGAAATCCGAGGTCCCGAGCCTGAGAAATGAATTTTTAAAAGAAATTATTTTCTAAAATTATTAAGGAAAATTGAAATGAAAATCGATTATAATGTGTTGGTATCGGGCCACTATTTTTGTTCCGGTGCCCGGTACAAGTCTTATATGTGATTTAAGATATTTCTATGAAGTTTGGTTGAAATCGGACGTCGTTTGACGTGTTTCGGACTTAAAACTCTAAATTTGAAAGTTTATGAAGTTTGAAGAAAACTAGTGATTTTGAGGTTTGATTCCTTGTTTTTGATGTTATTTTGGCGATTTGATCACACGGTTATGTTCATAGGATGTTGTTGAGTTAGTGTACATGTTTGATTAGGAGCCTCGAGGGCTCGCAAGTGTTTTCGGAGGTGTATCGGGATGATTTCGGACTTAGGAAAGTTGCAGAAATGAGTTTCAATTGTTGCAGACAATTCCTTCTTTGCGTTCGCGAAGCTCCTCAATTTTCCTTCAACGCGTTCGCGTAGGTTCAAGTGAAACTGAGGGGCTTAGCCTTCTTTACTCTTCGCGTTCGCGGTAGAATCCTCGCGTTCGCGTAGTTCCCAACATCTTTTCATCGCGTCCGCGTGTAGTACAACGCATTCGCGTAGGCCAATTCCCTGGACCCCTCCAGTCTTTCTCTTCGCGTTCGCATCCTGCTCATCGCGAACGTGATGCTCTATAGAGTTAACCCTTCGCAAACACAAAGGGCAATTTTGCCCAGTTATTTAAAATGTTCAAAACAGAACAGTGACGGAAAATTTTCATCAAATACACAAACCATTTCTTCTCCAAAGCTTCTAGGCAATTTTTAGAGCATTTCTTCACCAAAGCTTCTTGGGTAAGTATTGTTTAACTCGTTTTCTTCATTTTTCCATCATTATCTATTGAAGTACTGGACCTAAAACATGTAAATTAGGTAGAAATTGGGAAAATGGGTAGAGTTAGGGCTTTTCAATTTTTCTTGATTTAGACCTCGTTTTGGGGTCTAATTTGAAAACAAAATGTATATTCGGGCTCGTGGGGGAATGGGTGATATGAAATTGGTTCGAACATCGTGTTTTGACCAAGCGGGCCCGGGGTCAATTTTTGGAATTTTGGGACGAAAGCGTGGAAATCTATATTTAGGCATTGGGTTTGATTTGTTTAGCATATATTGATATTATGAAGTCCTTATTGTAAAGATTTGATTGAGTTGGAGCCGAATTCGAAAGGGAAAGTGGTCGTTGTGGATTGATTTGGCCGCGGAAGTTGAGGTAAGTGTTTGGTTTAACCCGAGCTTTAGGGATTAGGAGTTCAGTCATAATTGCTACCTGTTTTGTATGGAGTATGACGTATGGGCATGGTGACGAGTATCCATGCGTCGGTGTTGAGCATGACCGTGAGTCTTAATTTGATAATTGTACACTCTTGCTTGATCCTATGAAAATCTTGACTGAATATTGGTATTATAAATGTTAAGAAGAGTTGAATAGGATTACTTATAGCTGACTCTCCCTTGTCAGGATGTTTGACTTGTTGCTACTGTTCTCTTGCCGGGAAAAGCATTGGTTTGATAGTTCCCTTGCCGGGAAGAGTATTAAATTGATTGTTCCCTTGCCGGGCTCGTATTGTGTATTGTGTTAAAAGTAAAGGGAGCGAGTGGTACGCCTGCCACACCTGATATATTGAGATGGGAGCGAGTGGTATGCCTACCACAGATGATATATTGAGATGAGCGCGAGTGGTACGCCTACCACACATGATATTGAAATGGGAGCGGGTGGTACGGCTACCATGAGATATTGAGAAATGGGATCGGGTTGCACGCCTGCAATGAGATGAGTTGAATATGAAATTTGCCTTGTTTTTTTTATTATTGCTAGAAGTTAAACTGTAGATGTACTTACCATTATACCTGATATTTGCTTCTAACTGTTACCCCTGAAGCATGTTCCTCTCCCCAGTTTAAATTATTATGTTCTTGCTATTTTTCGTTGTACTCGTATATATATATGCACAGGTTTATGTGATGTACAGTCTAGCCTCATCACTACATCACCGGGGTTAGGTTAGGCACTTACCAGCACATGGGGTCAGTTGTGCTGATGCTACACTCTGTGCATTTTTGCACAGGTCCAGGTTTCAAGAAGCAGCAACAACAACTTTAGTTCGGGAGCATACCTTTAGTCCGGAGAGGCCCGAGGTAGCCTTGCAGGCGTCCGCAGGCTCGGCGTCTCCCTTCTATCCTTACATTAGACTGTCATCTCTTTGTATTCGGGATAAACACATTTATGTTTCTTTCAGACCTAGTATTTAGTATTTCTTAGATGTTCGTGAGTATGTGACTCCAGTTCTTGGGTAGAGATTATGTTGGAATTCAGTATCTTGTTTAGCTATTTAAATTTAAGACTTCCGCTTATGATTGTAACTCCGTTGCTTTTACTTTTATGCTATTAAATTATCAAAAAGGAATAGATGTTTAAATGAAAAGTAATTAAGTTTGTCTTGGCTAGCTCCTATTAGTATGCATCATCACGACCCCCGAGGGTGAGAAATCCGAGTCGTGACAAGTTGGTATCAGAGCACTAGGTTACACAAGTCTCACAACTCACAGACAAACTTGGTAGAGTCTGAGGGATCGGTACGGAGACGTCTGTATTTATCCCCCAGAGGCTATAGAGTTAGGAAAAAGTTTCATATTTGTTCTTTCTTGTCGTGCGGTTCTGTTTCTCAATGATAATTGAATTTTTACTTTGTTCTTTCGCAGATGGAAAGAACACGTGCTTCCTCATCTACTGATCACCAGTCTGAGGCCCAGGCAGCTCCCGCTAGGGGAAGAGGACGAGGTCGTGCTAGAGGCAGAGGTAGGGGTAGAGCTCAGCCCCGAGCAGTAGCAGTACTGGCAGAGCCTCAGGTTGACATTGACGAGGAGGTTTCGGCCCCAGCCCAAGCAATTCTGGTAGGCCCAGCTCAGGTCCCCGAGGGGTTTATTGCTACCCCAGTTCTTCAGGACGCTTTGGTCCGGTTGGTGGGCCTCATGGAGAGTGTCACCCGAGCAGGATTGCTTTCTGTAGCACCAGCCACTTCTCAGGCTGGAGGAGGAGCCCAGACTCCTGTTGCACGTACTCCGGAGCAGGTAGTTCCCCAGGGTCAGATTCCAGTGGTTCAGCTAGCTATGGTAGTTCAGCCGGGGGTAGTTGCCTAGACCGGCGATGACGCGGATATGTCCGCAGATGCTTTGTGGAGGCTGGATAGGTTCACCAAGCTCTTCACTACTACATTCAGCGGCGCTTCTTCTGAGGACCCCCGTGATTTCTTATATAGCTGCCACGAGGTTCTTCGGAACATGGGCATTGTTGAGTCCAATGGAGTTTATTTTGCTACATTTCGCCTATCTGGATCCGCCAGGACTTGGTGGAGGGATTTCTGTTTAGCTAGACCAGCAGGGTCGCCGTCTTTGACTTGGAATCAATTTTCAGAGTTGTTCCTGGAGAAGTTTCTCCCCGTTACTCAGAAGGATGCTTATCGGAGGCATTTTGAGCGCCTCCAGCAGGGTTCTATGACAGTCACTCAGTATGAGACCAGGTTTATCGATCTAGCTCACCATGCTCTTGTCATACTCCCCACTAGGAGGGAGAGGGTTAGGAGATTTATTAATGGTTTGATCCAGCATATTCGTCTCCAGATGGACATATAGGCGGGGATTGGTATTACTTTTCAGGAGGCGGCCAATGTGGCCCGGAGGATCGAGATGGTTCTGCCATAGGGGGTGGTCATAGAGCAGATAAGAGACCCCGTCACACAGGTCAATTCAGTGGCGCCTCATCTGGAGGCAGGGATTCTTATGATAGGGGTCAATCTTCTAGGCCCTTCCAGTCTGCCCTCCAGGTTTCTCAGGGTGCCCCAGGTGATCGTGGTTTCCGTGGGCATCATTCTGATCAGCAACCATTCAGTGCACCGTCAGCTCCCATCAGTGTGCAGCCACTTCAGAGTTTCCAGGGGCGTCCCCCAAGGGCTTGTTTCACTTGTGGCGACACCAGGCGCATTGCTAGGTATTGCCCTTGAGATTCAAGCAGTTCTCAGCAGCAGGGTCCCTGTCCTATGATTCAGGCACCAGATGTTCCACAGGCCGCCCAGCCAGCAAGAGGCAGGGGTAGAGGTACTAGAGGTGGAGGTAGAGGTCATAAAGGTGGAGCTCAGACCGCCAGGGGTGGAGGCCAGCTAGCAGCAGATCGACCTAGGGACACAGATCAGGGTAGTGGGGGCCAGCCCCATTGTTATGGTCTTCAGGCTAGGCCCGAGGCTGAGGCTTCAGATGTAATCATTACAGGTACGGTTCTAGTTTGTGATCGAGATACTTCGGTACTATTTAATCCAGGGTCTACATATTTATATGTTTGATCTTTTTTTGCACCATGCTTGGCCATGCCTAGTGATGCTTTGGGTATTCCTGTATATGTGTCTACGTCGGTGGGTGACTCTATTATGGTCGACTGATTCCATCGTTCATATATTATAGTGATTAGGGGTCTTGATACCCGTGTAGACTTGTTGCTCTTAGATATGGCTGACTTTGATATCATTTTGGGTATGGACTGGTTATCACCCTATCACGCTATCTTGGACTGCCATGCCAAGACTGTGACCTTAGCGTTGCCCGATATTCGTCGTTTAGAGTGGAGGGGCACTCCAGGTTATTCTACCCGCAGGGTTATTTCGTACATGAAGGCTCGATGTATGGTCAAGAAGGGGTGTCTGGCCTATTTAGCCTATGTTCGTGATTCCAGCACTGAGGTTCCTCATATAGATTCTGTGCCTATTATCCGGGAGTTTCTATATGTGTTCCCCTCAGACCTGCCGGGTACGCCCCCCGACAGCGACATTGATTTCTGTATTGATTTGGCTTCAGGCACTCAGCCTATTTCTATCCCGCCATATCGTATGGCCCCGCCGGAGCTGAAGGAGTTAAAGGACCAGTTGCAGGATTTGCTAGAGAAGGGTTTTATCAGACCTAGTGTTTCTCCTCGGGGCGCGCCAGTGTTATTTGTCAAGAAGAAGGACGGATCAATGCGGATGTGCATAGATTACCGGTAGGAGAACAAGGTAATGATTAAGAATAAGTATCCATTGTCGAGGCTTGATGATTTGTTCGACCAGCTTCAGGGTGCCAGGGTATTTTCCAAGATTGACTTGAGATCTAGCTACCATCAGTTGAGGATTAGGGCATCCGATGTCCCTAAGACAGCTTTCCGTACTCGGTATGGGCATTATGATTTCTTGGTCATATCATTTGGGTTGACCAATGCCCCAGCAACATTCATGGAGTTGATGAACCGAGTGTTCAGGCCATATTTGGACATGTTCGTGATAGTCTTTATTGATGATATTTTGGTGTACTCCCGCAGCCAGGAGGAGCACGAGCAACACCTTAGAGTGGTTCTTCAGACTCTAAGGGATAGTCAGTTATATGCCAAGTTCTCCAAGTGTGAGTTCTGGCTGAGTTCTGTAGCATTTCTAGGTCATGTTGTATCAGCAGAGGGTATTCAGGTAGACCCGAAGAAAATTGAAGCAGTCAAGAGCTGGCCTAGACCAGCATCAGCTACAGAGATTCGAAGTTTCCCGGGATTGGCAGGTTACTACCGTCAGTTTGTGGAGGGGTTTTCATCTATTGCAGCCCTGATGACTAGGTTGACCCAGAATGGTGCCCAGTTCAGATGGTCGGACGAGTGTGAGGCGAGCTTTCAGAAGCTCAAGACATCTCTGACTACGACACCGGTGTTGGTTTGGCCCACGGGATCAGGGCCTTATACAGTTTATTGTGATGCTTCCCGTGTTGGGATTGGTGCAGTGTTGATGCAGGATGGCAAGTTTATTGCCTATGCTTCGAGGCAGTTGAAGATTCATGAGAAGAACTATCCAGTGCATGATTTAGAGTTGGCAGTTATTGTTGTATGGTGTGGCATGTGAGGTGTTCACTGACCACAAGAGTCTTCAGTACTTGTTCAAGCAGAAAGAGTTGAATTTGTGGCAGAAGAGGTGGTTGGAGTTGTTGACAGATTATGATGCCACCATTTTATACCATCCGAGGAAGGACAATGTGGTGGACGATGCTTTGAGTAGGAAATCAGCTAGTATGGGCAATCTTGCTTATATTCCAGTCAATCAGAAGTCGCTTGCTTTGGATGTTCAGTCCCTAGCCAATCAGTTCGTGAGACTAGATGTTTCTGAGCCCAGTCGTGTGTTGGATTGCACGGTCACTCGTTCTTCATTATTGGAGCGTATCTGTGATTGACAATTTGATGATCCCCATTTGTGTGTCCTCAAGGACACAGTGCAGCGTGGAGGTGCCCAGCAGGTTACCTTATATGCGGATGGAGTCTTGAGATTGCAGGGGCGAGTTTGTGTGCCCAATGTAGGTGGGCTTCGAGAGTTGATTTAGAGGATGCCCATAGTTCCCAGTAATCTATCCATCCAGGTGCTGCAAAGATGTATCAGGACTTGCGGCAGCATTATTGGTGGCGTAGGATGAAGAAGGATATTGTTGCATATGTGGCTCATTGTTTGAACTGTAAGCAGTTTAAGTACGAGCATCAGAGGCCTGGTGGTTTATTTCAGAGGATTGAGCTTCCCGAGTGGAAGTGGGAGAGGATCACTATGGACTTCGTTACCGGACTTCCGTTGACTCAGAAGAAGTTCGATGCGATATGGATTATTGTTGATTGGCTGACCAAGTCAGCACATTTCATACCTGTGGCAGTCTCTTATACATCTGAGAGATTAGCTGAGATTTATATCCGGGAGATTGTTCGCCTTCATGGTGTGCCGGTATCTATCATTTCATACCGGGGTACGCAATTTACCTCGCGCTTCTGGGGCGCAGTTCAGCGAGAGTTGGGCACACGGGATGAGTTGAGCACAACATTTCATCCTCAGACGGACGGTCAGTCCTAGCGGACTATTCAAATTTTGGAGGATATGCTCCGGATTTGTGCTATCGACTTTGGAGGTTCGTGGGATCAGTTCTTGCCTTTAGCAGAGTTTTCCTACAACAACAGCTACCTGTCAAGCATCCAGATGGCTCCTTATGAGGCTTTATATGGTAGGTGGTGTTGGTCACCGATTGGATGGTTCGAGCTGGAAGAGGCTCGATTGATAGGTACGGATTTGGTTAGGGAGGTCTTGGATAAGGTCAAGATCATTCAGGATAGGCTTCGTTCGGCTTAGTCCAGGCAAAAGAGCTATGCAGATCGTAAGGTTCGAGATGTAGCTTTCATGATTGGTGAGCGAGTATTCCTCCAAGTGTCGCCTATGAAAGGCGTGATGAGATTTGGTAAGAAGGGCAAGCTTAGTCCTAGATTCATTGGTCCGTTTGAGATTCTTGATCGAGTGGGAGAGGTGGATTATAGACTTGCATTGCCGCCCAACTTATCAGCTGTGCATCCAGTTTTTCATGTATCTATGCTTCGGAGGTATCACAGCGATCCAGCCCATGTGTTAGATTTCAGCACTGTCCAGTTGGACAAGGATTTATGTTATGAGGAGGAGCCGGTAGCTATTCTAGACCGACAGGTTCGTCAGTTGAGATTCAAGAGTTTTCCCTCTATTCGTGTTCAGTGGAGAGGTCAGCCCCCTGAGGCATCGACTTGGGAGTCCGAGTCTGATATGCGGAGCTGTTATCCTCATCTATTTTCCGACTCAGGTACTTCTTTCTTTTGTCCGTTCGAGGACAAACGGTTGTTTTAGAGGTGGAGAATGTGACGACCCAAAGGGTCATCACCTATTTTCTCTCTTTTTTCCTGCTTCCGAGGCCTTGGAAACCTCAATTTTAGTTGCCTCAATTTGCGTGCACAGTCCGGCGAGTAGCCGAAAAGCTTATATGTGAAATTTTGTGAAAACGCTAAAAATTTAATATTAAAATGAGTAAAGTTGACTTTGGTCAACATTTTGGGTAAACGGACCCGGACCCGTGATTTGACAGACCAGGAGAGTCCGTAGAAAAAGATGGGACTCGGGCATATGCCTGGAATCGAAATCCGAGGTCCCGAACCTAAGAAATGAAATTTTAAAAGAAATTATTTTCTGAAATTATGAAGGAAAATTGAAATGAAAATCGATTAGAATGTGTTGGTATCGGGCCCGTATATTGGTTCTGGTGCCCGGTATTGGTCTTATATGTGATTTAAGATATTTCTGTGAAGTTTGGTTGAAATCGGACGTCGTTTGACGTGTTTCGTTCTTAAAACTCTAAATTTGAAAGTTTATGAAGTTTGAAGAAAACTAGTGATTTGTTTTTGATGTCATTTTGGCGATTTGATCGCACGGTTAAGTTCGTAGGATGTTGTTAAGTTAGTGTACGTGTTTGGTTAGGAGTCCTGAGGGCTCGGGAGTGTTTTCGGAGGTGTATCGGGATGATTTCGGACTTAGGAAAGTTGCAGAAATGAGTTTCAGCTGTTGCAGACAATTCCTTCTTCGCGTTCGTGATGCCTCTATCGCGTTCGCGAAGCTCCTCAATTTTCCTTCAACGCGTTCGCAGCCTTGCTTCGCGTTCACGTAGGGTCAAGTGACCCTGAGGAGCTTAGCCTTCTTTCCTCTTCGCGTTCGCGATTGAATCCTCGCGTTTGCGTAGTTCCCAACATCTCTTCATCGCGTCCGTGTGTAGTACAACGCGTTTGCTAGGCCAATTCCCTGGACCCCCCCCCCCCC
>MU668859.1:129089-158289 GCA_026770625.1 Nicotiana glauca
CGAACGTGACCTTGTTCCCGCGAACGCGAAGGGCAATTTTGCCCAGTTATTTAAAATGTTCAAAACAGAATAGTGACGGAAAATTTTCATCAAATACACGTACCTTTTCTTCTCCAAAGCTTCTAGGCTATTTTTAGAGCATTTCTTCACCAAAGCTTCTTGGGTAAGTATTGTTTAACTCGTTTTCTTCATTTTTCCATCATTATCTATTGAAATACTAGACCTAAAACATGTAAATTAGGATAGAAATTGGGGAAATGGGTAGAGTTAGGGCTTTTCAATTTTTCTTTAAATAGACCTCGTTTTGGGGTCTAATTTGAAAACAAATTGTATATTCGGGCTCGTGGGGGAATGGGTGATATGAAATTGGTTCGAACCTCGGGTTTTGACCAAGCGGGCCCGGGGTCAATATTTGGAATTTTGGGAAGAAAGCTTGGAAATCTATATTTAGGCATTGGGTTTGATTTGTTTAGCATATATTGATATTATGAAGTCCTTATTGTATATATTTGATTGAGTTGGAGCCGAATTCGATAGGGAAAGAGGTCGTTGTGGATTGATTTGGCCGTGGAAGTTGAGGTAAGTGTTTGGTTTAACCTTTGCTTGAGGGATTAGGAGTTGAGTCATAATTGCTACCTATTTTGTGTGGAGTACGACGTATGAGCATGGTGACGAGTATCCATGCGTCGGTGTCGAGCATGACCGTGAGTCTTAATTTGATAATTGTACACTCTTGCTTGATCCTATGAAAATCTTGACTAAATATTGGTATTATAAATGTTAAGAAGAGTTGAATAGGATTGGTTATAGCTGACTCTCCCTTGTCGGGATGTTTGACTTATTGCTACTGTTCCCTTGCCGGGAAAAGCATTGGTTTGATTGTTCCCTTGCCGAGAATAGTATTAAATTGATTGTTCCCTTGCTGGGAAGAGTATTAAATTGATTGTTCCCTTGCCGGGCTCGTATTGTGTATTGTGTTGAAAGTAAAGGGAGTGAGTTGTACGCCTACCACACATGATATATTGAGATGGGAGCGAGTTCTACGCCTACCACACATGATATATTGAGATGAGAGCGAGTGATATGCCTACCACACATGATATTGAAATGGGAGCGGGTGGTACGCTTACCACGAGATATTGAGAACTGGGATCGGGTTGCACGCCTGCAATGAGATGAGTTGAATATGAAATTTGCCTTATTTATTCATTATTGTTAGAAGTTAAACTATAGATGTACTTACCATTATACCTGATATTTGCTTCTAACTGTTACCCTTGAAGAATTCTCCCCTCCCCAGTTTAAATTGTTATGTTCTTGCTATTTTCCATTGTACTCGTATATATATCTGCACCGGTTTATATGATGTACAGCCTAGCCTCGTCATTACTTTGTCGGGGTTAGGCTAGGCACTTACCAGCACATGCGGACGGTTGTGCTGATGCTACACTTTGTGCATTTTTGCACAGGTCCAGGTTTCAAGCAGCAGCAATAGCAACTTTAGTTCGGGAGCATACCTTCAGTCCGGAGAGACCCGAGGTAACCTTGTAGGCGTCCGCAGGCCCGACATCTCCCTTATATCCTTACATTAGACTGTCATCTCTTTGTATTCGGGATAAATAGATTTATGTTTCTTTCAGACCTTGTATTTATTATTTCTTAGATGTTCGTGAGTATGTGACTCCAGTTATTGGGTAGAGATTATGTTGGAATTCAGTATCTTGTTTAGCTATTTAAATTTAAGACTTCCGCTTATTATTGTAACTCTGTTGATTTTACTTTTATGCTATTAAATTATCAAAAAGGAATAGATGTTTAAATTAAAAGTAATTAAGTTTGGCTTGACTAGCTCCTATTACTAGGCGCCATGATGACACCCAAGGGTGGGAAATCCGGGTCGTGACATCATGGTGTCTAATAACTACATAGTCCACCATACTAGAATCCCATTCTACCCAAATTCTGCCCCGAGGTGCCTCATCATAGTTATCCACCCAACTCCAGTTGTTTATAACTTTCTTTAACACAGAGCTGGCATTATTTTGCTTCACTCTATGTTCAATTATTGCTATCAATACTACATTATCAATTCTGCAAAAATTTTTTAGTTCTGTTTGTTTGTACACCTTATTCAGCCCCCTTACATTCCATGAAATAAAAATTTCATCATGATGTAGTAGGTATAATTGGAGATCCACCGCTGTCTTCCTTGTTGTGCATTCCCTTTACACCTTAATTTTCAGACATTTGAACAATTTTTTGAGCAGTATCAGCTAGAGCTTTGAATGCATTGCCAATATACACTTCCTTCTCCCTTATCACTTTTGAATGTTTCTTAGTAGCAGATCTTCCTCTAGCTATTTGCCATTGTGCCTCAACCTCTGAGTTGCTTTTTTGTATAGTTGATTCTTCCTCCAATTGTTCACTGAACCTCCCTTGTGCATCAATTTTGTCAACCTTTGGATCAAGTGCTCTAACTTTCCTCCATTCCTGCATTTGCTTCCCTTCCCCATTCTTCCTCACTTCATCCTGTCACAACTTCCTTTGATACTTACATGTATGGCCAAGTTGGCAGCATTTCTGGCAATAGATTGGTTTCCATTCATAGTGCACAAGTTGTTCCAACACCTTCCCTTTAGGATCACAGAGCTTTATCTTCTCTGGTAGAGGTCTAGTAACATCCATCTCTATTAGTATCCTTGCATGTGAGATTCTCTCAGCAATAGTCGTACAAACATCATCATATTGTGGCTTCCCCAAACCACTTCCTATCTTACTTAACTCTTGATTACTCCAAAGGTTAAGTGGAAGGTTTTGAATTTTGATCCACAGGGGGATAGTTCTCAGAACTTCCTCATTAAAGTCAAAATTCTCTGACCATTGCCTCATAATAACTGGTATATTATTGATTGTATAAGGGCCATTCATAAGCACCCTTTCCTTCTCTTCATTAGAACTAAGTATGACTATGAAATATCTCTCATTATGAAATAACACCTTAGGTTTTTGCACACTTGCCCACTAATTAGTGATAAACCTTTCAATGGCACCAATTGAAGGTGTATTCCCCACTACATACAATAGTACTGCTCTATTCCATTTTTTATTTTCCTCCACAATGTATTCCTCCAGTAGTTGTACAACTACTTCACCATCCTTCATTGACGGGGGTATATTATTGAGATTCATACCTTTTGCAGCTAGATTATTGTCCTACAGAAATCCCACTCATGATCGACTCTTATCAATAGTTGGAATTGAGGTCTTCACTTGTGGATCCTTTTGATTATCCATAGGAGTAGTCCTCTGATCCTTGCTTGAGCTTGCATGTACTGTTCCATTGAATTGTACCTCACTCGAGTTGTTCTTCTCAGTTATAGCCCTAATTTTTCCGTTTCCTTTGCTCATGTTCTCTATCAGTGCTAATTTGCTGTGAGCTTACGAGACTTGTCCAGATCTGGCCAGCTATCGTCACTTTCATTATCCTGTTCCTGGATTTGATCCATAGCTTTGGTCTTTCCTTTCCTATGTTCACTCTATCTAGTCGTCATAACCTTCTGATCTAGTACTGGTACTTTGGGAGCATTTTTCCTCGGTCGTCCTCTTCCTCCCATTTCCGATGAATGCGCAGGTTAGTCAGCCACCTAAAGTGCGCCCCAAGAGGTAATAAGGTTATTATAAATGGCTATTGTTATAGCGAATTATTAGGTAAAATAGAAAATAAAAAATAAAAAAGGCAGAAGGTAAAATAAAATTCAGAGAAAAATTAGTCTGAAGAAGGAAATTAATAAAGTAGATAAAAATGTAACTACTGGTTTAACCTTTAAAATAAAACTGATTGGGTTGATAGGAAAAAATTAAATCCACCTGTTAAAGGCGAGATTCGATCTCCAGACGCCTCACTCAATAAACGTAATAACTACCCTTACTTAACCAACGCACCGATTAGAACTTTTATGCTTTTTGTACTTTTATTTGTATACACTGGAATCCTTAATTAGGGTTGTATAAGTATACATATCTTCCTTGGGAAGTTAATCGATATGCCCAAATTTTGATTTTGCAGTTGATCCGCCCATGGTCCCTTGACGCTCCATCTTCAAAATTTCAATAGGTTTCTTTCTTTTTCCTTTTCTTCTTTTTTCGTAATCTTTATCTTAACTTTCGTTTATCCTAATCGTAATCATTTTCCCTATAATCCTAATCTTAATATGAAGCCTCCAGTTGAAAAAAAATTTGCAGTGGAACTTTACCTTTTGATATACTAAGAAACCTTCCTGATGATATTCTTGATGATATTCTTATGCGTATGCCTTTACCAGATGTTGTTAGAACAAGCATCTTATCAAAGAAATGGAGATATAAATGGTGTATAATTCCACAAATTACTCTTAATCAAACACTTTGGAAAATACACCAAACAAGTTACTTTAAAAATATTATCCGCCACATTTTGAACCGTCATCAAGGACCAGTTAAACAGTTTACACTCTCAATTCTGTATTTGGAGGACTTTTTTTATATTAGACAGTTGATAGGATTCCTCTCTAAAAATGATATTGAACATCTTAATCTCAAATTTCCGATCAGGGGGAAACCATACAATTACCTGCTTCATTTTTTAAATGTGTGCATTTGAGGCATCTATCTCTTGAAGATTGTTTTATATCTCATCCTTCAGCCTTCATAGGTTTTGATAGGTTAATTTGACTTAAGCTATACAATGTTACAATCTCGTCCACATTGCTTGGAAGCTTAATCTCTCATTGACCGTTGCTCGAGCATTTGGTGCATCTGCTCCCAGATAATGTCAGTGGTGTCATTGAAATTAATGCCCCCATATTGAAGTCCCTTGACTTCACATGCAGAGTATGATTTATCAGTTTAAAAATTATTCCTTTTCTTGCACAAGTATCGCTTGCTTTTAGGGGAGGCATTTTCCTAAAATCAAAACCTCATTATACTAGGGTTCTTGAGTCTTTTTGTGCGGTAGAACATCTCCATTTGAATAACCATAGTCTCAAGGTAAAAGTGTTTCATAACTTTAGTCTAGTGCATTTTCATAGATGGAATATATTGTGGTCTATGAGCCATCCTTTTAATTTGGAATGTTCTTGCTAGTTATTGGCTGCAGTTGCAGGAGAAGTTCCAACTAATCTTCCCTTTCGTATTGACTGTGTGAAAAATCTTTACCTCTTTGGTCTTTATCTGAGTGAATTGTATTCTGTCGCCTGTGCTTTGTGTTTGATGAGAAGCTTCCCATATTTAGAATATATGGAAATCAAGGTTCTTACTTAATCATTCGGTTATCTTCTAAGTTCTCATTACATAGTGGCTTCTTTATACCTCCGATAGTCATTTAAATTTGATATTTTTTTTAATTATTTCTTAGGTGGATAATAGTGGTGTACCTATAACACTGGATAATATTGATTTTGGAAGGAAGTTTTGGAGAAACAACATTCAACAACCTCAGTATAATTGTGATTAGGAGCATTCGAGGGACAAATCCTCACATGCAACTATTGAAGCTTCTTCTTGCAAATTCTCCGGCTCTTACGAGAATCATAATCGAGGCATTGACGTATGAAGATTATGAAATTCTCATATCAGTAATTGAGCATTCAGAATTTAGGTGTGCATCACCTGATGCAAAAGTTGTATTAAACTACTAGTACATCTATTTTTTTTTTTATAATTCTAGTACATTGCATGTTTTGGACAATTCTGGTACATGTCATGTTTTGACAATTCTGAAACATGTCGTGTTTTGACAATCTTGTTATGTCATATTTTGACAATTTCGTTACATGCCATGTTTTAATTTTCTTATGTTTCGTGCTGTGAATCATTATATTACTGTGAATCGCAATGATGTAATTATCGTAGGTTTAATATACATACATATATATATATATATATATATGATCTTAAATGGTAAGACTGATAATACTGTAGAATTCAAACTATAAGATATAGTTATTTTTTATATATATCTGAACAGAAACTACTATTTTCTTCTAGATAAATAAAATATACCGCTAAGTCTATTATCGAGTAGAATTCGGTGTCTACGTCTATTTTAAATTCTTCTAGACTTGAGGTAAGGCTTATAGCAAATCCTTCTGGATGGGTATAGTTATTACAAGTAAAAGGCATTAACAGTAAAAATATTTGAGTTTTTAAAAATTTACTGGTTCGGTAAAATTTATAAGGTGAAAAACGTTAAAATCTTATGTTGTAAAAATTCTACTCAGTATATATATATATATATATATATATATATATATATATATATATATATATATATAAGGTAATATTTACATTACTTTAAAAAATATCTCCTTACTTGAAGTTCATCTGAGTACGTGGTGAAATGTTATTTACCTTAAATAAATTATTTTATTTTATTTAACCAAAAAAATTATTTTATTTATATATTTAGATGTGTGTGTATATATAGTTATACCAATTCACACACACACACAACTTTTAATACCCTCAGTCTTACACAAACCCTAGAACCCAACCATGGACCCCTCTCCCAGCGCTACCAAACGTCCCCATCCGGCTACTCCTCTGACGAAAACGACGAAGATAAAAATCCATCATTTGAAGTGCTCATGAAGGATTCATACATCAAGCAAGATTATATGTTAAAATGAGATATTTTTTTTTTAAATTGTGTTTTTTAAATGCTTATGTTTTTCGACTTGCTTTTGCAAAAGAATCAGAAACGAAATAAGTGATGTTTCGATTTGGTTTTTGAATAGGGATAAATCTGGTTTTAACCAAAAAAATTTAGTTTCTACCAAAATAAATTCAGTTTCAAAAATATCGATTTTGAATCAGTCCACCTAACAAGCATATGAACAGATCTGGTTGTAATAAATTATCAAACAAACAGATTTTTTTTTATTTTATTTCTAACCCATAGACTGGGAGTGTTGTATTACTTTTTTTTGTTTAAATAAAAATATTAATAATCTCTCAGTTTCAAACAAACAGATCTGGTTGTAATAAAATATCAAACAATTTTTTTTTATTTTTAAAATTTTCCATAGAGTGGGAGTGTTGTATTTCTAAAAAATAATTGGTGTAAAAAAAATATTATTAATCTCTCAACCAACCAAGTATACATTTTTTTGGTTGTATATGTCTACAAATCACCTGTGGTTGAACAACTTTGTTGTTCCAGATTGCATTACTTCAAATAATTTTTTTTTCTTTTTGTTTGCAGTATATTCTAAAATATTTTTACGACCACATTCCTAAATCACATAGCACAGCGGTTCTTCAATATGATGGCGAGCGTTGGTTTATGAAAATTAACATGGGTAAATGAAGATGGTTCAAGGACGGCTGAAAATATTTTGTGATGAATAATAACATCAAGCGGGATTGTTTAATTAAATTTGAGTTGGTCGAAATTACACAATTATGTGTTATCTTCCAATTGCACGTGAAAGGCCAAGGAACTCTCAAAGATCCAGATAAAATTAACTAGTATTTAAATTTATGTTTGTAGGAAACCCATTTTTGTGTTGTTTTTAACTTTTGATAGCTTTTATTTTGTTGCTATTATTTTTCAGTTATCAAATATCTAGTTATGTAATGTGTATTTTTATTTTCCAGTTATCAAATTTCTATTTCAGTATTTTCAGTTATCACTTTGGTATCATATGGTTGGAATATTGTATTCATTTAATACATTATTCTGCTACCCTAACTACAAATCCTAACTATATGGTTGGAATGTGAATAGTCTTCAGTTCAAAAAATGGTTGGTATGTGAATAATAAATAGGATTTAATATCTGCATGGAATTCGAAAATTTTACTTATCAATACAATTTTGGTAACCGAAATAATAAATGCAATTCAACTAACACCATTAATTCCGATAATTCAAATAAAACTATATATTGTGGCCAAAAATAGGTTGTTTTGTTCACTGACAGGAAAATTAGCATTCAGTACACCCAGATAGTGTGGCCAAAAATAGGTTATTTTTTCCACTCACAAGAATAGTACACCGTTCAAACAAAACCAGATAGTATGGCCAAAATTAGGTTTTTTTCACTGACAGAAAAATTAGCATTAAATACACCCTTCAAACAAAACCAAATAGTGTGGCTAAAATAGTTTTTTTTCATTGACAGAAAAATTAGCATTCAATACACCCTTTTTGATCGGGGGGTGTTTGATACTAGCTTGGCCCCTATAAATATGGTCACATACCCAAACACTAAAGACCTAAAATACTCACATACTCAAACCTAAACTATGGATGCCTCTCCCTCAACCAAACGAGCCATAGTTTACTCTTCTACTAGCAGTAATGATGTAATGATCCGATCGGTCGTTTTGAACCCTAGCACGTCGTTTAGCCGTCTGAGGATATGAGCAGCTTCATTTCAGGTATTGTGACTTGTTCACATGGTCGGAAATTTAAATTCAGGAAGATCGGAGTTAAACTTAACTGAAAATTCTCATTTGAGAAGCTTAAAGTTGAAAGAATGAACTAGGATTGGATTTTTGAGCAAACGACCTCGAAATCAAGATCTGAAGGTTCCAGCATGTTCATATGATGATATCGGACTTGGGCGTATGCCCGGTTCGGATTTTGGATGACCCGAGAGCATTTTGGCGCCTATTGTGGAAGCTAGCATTTTGGAAGAAATTTCATAAGTTTAGTTTGAAGTGTATTTCAGTGTTATCAATGTCCGCTTGGGATTCCGAGACTGTGAATAGCTCCGTATAGCGATTTTGGGGTTGGGAGCGCGATCGGAAATGAATTTGAAGGTCCGTAGGTTATTTTGAAGCCATTTGGCTAAAGATAGAAATTTGAAGGTTTTTGAGAAGTTTGACCGGAGGTTGACTTTTTGATATCGTGGTCGGAATCCAATTCCGAAAGTTGGAGTAGTTCTGTAGTGTCAAATATGATTTGTGTGCAAAATTTGAGGCCAATCGGATGTGATTTGATAGGTCTAAACATCGAAAATAGAAGTTTGAAATTTCAAAGTACATTAAGCTTGAATTGGGGTATAATTCGTGATTTTAGCATTGTTTGATATGATTTGAAGCCTCGAGCAAGTCCGTAATGTGTTTTGGGATTGGTCGTCATGTTTGGTTGGGGTCCCGGGGGCCTCGGGTGGATTCCGGGTGGTTAGCGGATCAAAAACGAAATTTTGAAGAAGGCTGAAGGATCTGGTTGCTGGTGTTTTCGCTTCTGCGGAAATGGGACCGCAGAAGCGGCCCCGCAGAAGCGATTGAGGGAGCCGCAGAAGCGGTTTTGTTCGAAGGATTTTGGACCGCAGATACGGTCAAGGTTCCGCAGAAGCGGGACCGCATCTGCGGAAGAGGGGATCGTAGAAGCGGAAAAAGGGGGCTGAGCCCAGGATCGCAGAAGTGGCTTTCGACCGCAAAAGCGGAACCGCTTAAGCGGTAAAATTTCCGCATAAGTGGAAATGTCTGGAGGCAAAAGCATTATTTTAAAAGTCGGATTTTGGCCATTTCTCTCTTATTTCTCATGGCTTTGGCGATTTTGGGAGGATTCAAGAGAGGTTCTTCATCAACAATGTTAAGGTAAGTTATTTCTAACTATTATGAGTTAAATACATTAATTATGTATGGATTTTAGTACGAAAATAGGTAGAAAATTGAAGGTTAGAGGAAGACCAAGAAATATTGTGTTCTTGGAATTTAGCCACGATTTTGAGTATGAAATTAAGAGAAAATTGTATACTTGAGTTCCTAAGGTCATGGGTAAACTTTATCTTCGAGAAATTTCGGAATCCGAGCACGTAGGCCTGAGGGCATTTTTGTCAACTTTTCGTTCGGGGGCTAGGAATGGTTATAAATTGGGTTGTAAAGTATAATTGAGCATATATTAATGGATTTATATGATCGTTGGCTAGTTTTGGAGCATTGTGCGTTGGTACAAGTCTTCGGAAGAATGTAGAATGCCGGTTGCGGATCTTCGGAGCGAGGTAAGTCTCCTTTCTAATCTTGTGAAGGGGAACTTACCCCATATGTGAAGTAATTGATTATGTGATCCTATCTGTGGGGGATACGTACGCACGAGGTGACGAGAGTCCATGCGTAGCTACTATTATGCTATTGTCCGGGTAGTTAGGACCCATCAGCATATTATACTTGAATTTGTTATGAACCCATCGATGACTTGGATTGTTTAAATCACCTTTGATTAGTAAACGAATTTAAAAAGAGATTAAACATCATTTCCTAAATTGTTATACAGAAAATTGGTTTTATTTGGATAATTATACCCCGATAAAATTCTAATTGGCTATCTGAGCATGTATCTTATGTGTACCTGCTTCGCATGGATGATTCGCGGGCGGGGTAATGTATCACATTGAATTAATAAATGGATTTCTAAAAAGGACTTAAGCTTGTTTTCTCAAATTATTAAAGAGAATTGACCTTTCTTGGATAATTGTTCTATGTTGAGTTCTTAACTGATTGTCTGTCTGTGTGTGTTTATTTTGGAACGGGCCGAACGCCTCGGCAGATTAATAGATGCATCTATAGGCGCGTCGTCGACCCTCGGCAAGTGCACATTTATTTCTTTTGGATCAGGTCGTCGCCTCGGTATGATTTGCGCATGCTTGTATTGCTGCCTGGACTTATTTAAGTTGTTACATGCCTCGCTATGGCTCGAGATCAGTTTGTTAATAATGAAAAGAAATCTTGAAATTTTCCTATGAAGGAATTATGTGTTTACTCGTTTTCTCTATCTGGATTAACATCATGTCTAAAAATATAAATCCATTGTTAATATGTGTATTAAGGATAAATAATATTTGGACTATTAGAGAGTGTTAAGTTGACCATCTCATCTCTACCCCTTCGGGATTAGGCGGGACACTCACTGAGTACACCTTGATTACGTACTCATACTACACTTCTGTGCATTTTTGTTGCACAGGTATATATACCTCTAGCAGCCTATTGGGCGTAGCATCATGGATGACTCTGGGACTAGGTGAGCTGCAGTGTTCGAGACGACCCGCAGCTAGGGTAGTCCCTTCCAGTGTACTATATTTACTTTCCGTCCACTGTATTCCGGACGGATGTTGTATTTTATTTCTCTTATCAGTAGTTGCTCATGTACTTGTGACACCGGGTTCTGGGGATATATTTAGATTATTTGAAAATCTTAAAAGTTGTTTAAATATTTTATTTATTTATTCGGAAGAATACATTGAGTCTTGTTTAAAACGTATAAAAGAAATATTTTTCAAAAGTGTTAAAATGAGATTTAATTAAGTATTTAAGTTGGCTAGCCTGACGGCGGTGTCCGGCGCCACCACGACCCTTAATGAATTTTGGGTCGTGACAAATGACATATCTTACTTGCAGTGATATTGAAGAAGAGATTCCTCCAACTTTTGAAGTGATTATGACTGATTCATGCATTGACTACGATGATCTGGTTATGCATCAGTATTGTATATAATTTTTTTATGTTTAAGCTTTATATTTTCCAAAAATTTAATAGTATTATTTTTTATTTTATTTTTTGCCTTTTTTCAGTATATTCCAAGAAAAATCTGCAAGCATCTTCCTCCAACATTAGAACACGCGTATTTTAACCATCGTGGCAAAGAGTGGATTATAATTATGAGTGTTGGTGATCAAAAAAGGTTCAAGGTAGGCTGGAGAATTTTTGTATTGGATAATTTTATCAGGCGAGGTTTCGTCGTCAAATTTACGTTGATTGATGTTTCATCACTGGGTGCTATCTTCAATGTGGATGTGAAGGGAGACGGATATACTATTTGTACTAATCCATTTTTTACTTGGTACTAGGATGTGTTTGTGTTAAATTCAAACATTTATTTATGGTTGTTGTACTTTTTTATGTTGAAATGTTATGTTATAAAATTTCAATCTTCATATTACTAGAATTTTTTTTTTTTGAATTATTTATCATTCAAAAAATTAAATTACTAGAATAATTAAAATTATTTAATTATTTATCATTAAATGCACCATGGAAAAGTTAAATGGGTTGGTGTGTTATTAATGTATAGTCTCATACTCTCATATACTCAAGCACTAAGGACCTAAAAATACACTCTCCTACAAACACTAACTATGGACGTCTCTCACTCTACCAAACGATGCCTAACTTACTCTTGTACTAGTAAGGATGAAGAAGAGAATCCTCCAACTTTTGAAGTGGTTATGACCGATTCATACATCAACTACGACGATCTGGTTATGCATCAGTGTTGTGTATATTTTTTTTGTGTTTAAGCTTTATATTTTCCGAAAACTTACTAAAATTATTTTTTCCCCCAGTATATTCTAAGAAAAATCTACAAGCATCTTACTCCAACAGTTGAAACTGCGCTTCTTCATTATAGTGGCAAAAAGTGGTTTGTATCTATGAGCGTCGGTGATCGAAGAAGGTTCAAAGAAGACTGGAAATTTTTTATTTTGGATAATTATGTCAAGCGAGGTTTCGTTGTCAAATTCATGTTGGTGGATGTTTCATCACTATATGTTGACGGGAAGGGAGAAGGAACCCATGATCGTAATCGGTTGAATTGATTAATTTTTAGGATGTGTTTTGTGTTTTTCAATCCCTTTATTATCTTTAATATTTTATTGCTGATTTAGTTATGCTACTTGTGCTTTTGATTTGATATAATAGTTTTCATTTCTTACGTTTGAAATCAATTTCAAAGACTACTTTTATTTTATTTTTGTAACAACATATTTTTACCGGTTGAGAATAAAATTTTGGACTTAAAATTCAACTTAATTCTACCTACATACTACTAAAATGGTTGAGAATAATAAATGCTTCATTGAGAAGCTAAATATTTGAGACTAATAAATGCTGCATTGAAAAGCTAAATAATAGGCATGGGAAGCTCAATGGTAACCTACCAATTGAATTTTTTTGGAATGGAGAAAAGAAATTTTTGTTATTGGAATTTTTCATTAGGATATTTTACAAGTATAATTTATAAATTAAATATTTTTTTAATTTTTGTATCGGATAAGCAAACATTGTCATATAAAGTGAAGGAAATTAAAAGTGGAAGAACCAGAGATTTATAAAAAAGGGATTCAAAAAACATATATATTAGGATGTCACACCTAATGTAATATAGATAATTTTATTTACAAAAACTTAGCAAATGAAAAAAAAAGAATCATTTAACAAAAGAAGATGCATAATTCAGCTTCACCGTGAATTATGTAGATCTCAACATATGTAGATCTCAAAGAATTTAACCAGTTTCAAAAGCTTTAATTCAGAAAATTAAACCAGCACAAAATTTTTACAAGTAACAAGTTGGAAAAAAATTAGAACCATCTCAAAATTGTTGCTCTTTATTTACAAAAATCAGACCAAAATATATCAGAAAATTAAGTAACACAAAGTCCGATTTAATTTTAGTGAAACTAAAATAATGTTATCCAAAATTCATTTTAAAACAAATTTTTTTTCCTCAAAAAACTAATCCAGAAAGCTTAATCAACAAGGATTCCAAGTGTCACCTAAGCTGATTGCTGCAAATATTTAATACATAAATATTTTTTATTATTACATTTTTGAAATCTACATAATTCATAAACCACATATTAACCGGACAAAGATCACACCAAAGGTTAAACATGATCGAAATGCTAAAGAAGTCACAAAATTCGAACTTCATAGATAATGAAATAATGAAGAAATTGAACATAAAATAATCATGTCCAACTTCATTACAACACTTGATATTCAAAAGTAAAAACAAAGTCATTAACTCTTGCACACCAAATAGAAATAACAAACACTTTTCAAATACAAGATAACAAATGAACTAAAATTGACATAATTACTTTCCAATATTTTCAGACAGCTTTAACCCAATAAATATGCCCGCTAACATAATAGATGAAATAGCGCTTGCTGCACTTTCATTTATTACCACTTCTTCACTTTCTTCAACGGCCGAGCTTGAAGATGACTCTTGTGAAAAAACTTAAATTTGTTGAAGGCTTCTAAGGCTTATCATAATATTGGAAAGCATGAAAGTAGCTACCCTCGACTCCAACAAGCATTTTAACACACTCAGACCAACTTTTGTATATTTCCGGCTTCTTACCACAAAAAACAAAAAACACCATAGATTTGAGTTTTTGTTTACCTTCAGCTGATTTTTCAAATTCATCGAACGCCGATATGACCGTATCGTGAGACTTGAATGACTGGAAGATGCTACGCTTAACCCTGATAACCATAGGAGAACATTCACTTAATGATTAGTATATTCCTGGCCTTTTACCAGAAAAATACAACATATACTTTCGAAGCACTATTCTTCTTTGAATACATCCTTAATCTATTAACTCACACTTAGAAGAGGATAGGAGTTTAAATGAAGGTCTGTTTAAGTATGTTTTCGGAAAAAATAGTTTGTTTAAGTAGGGTTTCGGCCATCTAGGTTTTTTTAAATAATAGGGCTTTGAAGATCTAATAATAATATACTAAATACACAATGAAATACTAAAAATATACGGAATACAAATTCAAATACATATATATAGATGAATAATTTTGAAATATATATGTGTATATTACATTAAAAAAGGCTGAAAATACGTTAAAAATAAAAGAAAAAGGTTTATGGGAAATAGGGTTTGCAACCTTTGATATCTTCCATGCATTGAGAAGATAACTATTAAATGAGGGGGAGAGAAATATTCAAACCTAACTAAAAGGGTATTATCGGTATAAAAAATTGGCTGAAACCCTAATTAGTACGTAAAATTACTTAAATGACCCCATTTGGGTCAATCTGGCTAAAATCGGTGTTGCCAAAAGGATTTTTCCTAAAACTAATTAGAGAAATCCACCAAACATATTGCTAATGACTACATAACTTATCGAAGCTAACGAATATTCTTTAGGTGGAAAAAGAGGGAGGAAATATCCACTCATAATTCCCCAAGGAATAATAAAAAGAAAATAAAGAATCCGTTGAAGAAGGAGCAATTGCATCTATACCCGCTTTTTGTGCCACATTTTAACCTGTGCCCGCTTTGCAAAAAAAATTGCAAGCGTACCCGCTTTTTCACATAACTTCAGCCCACGGGGCTGAAGTTTTTCTTTTGTACTGGAAAACTTCAGCTGAAGTTTTTGTCTTTGTAAACGGAAAACTTAAGCTCTAGAGCTTAAGTTTTCCAGTTATAAAATAAAAACTTAAGCTCTAGAGCTTAAGTTTGTCAGTTATAAAATAAAAACTTAAGCAGTTTTCCAGCTTAAGTTTTCGAGTTATAAAATAAAAACTTAAGCTCTAGAGCTTAAGTTTTCCAGTTATAAAATAAAAACTTAAGCTGTTTTCCAGCTTAAGTTTTCCAGTTATAAAATAAAAACTTAAGCAGTTTTCCAGCTGAAGTTTTTCTTTTGTACTAAAAAACTTCAGCTCTAGAGCTGAAGTTTTTGTTTTTGTAATCGGAAAACTTCAACTCTACAACTGAAGTTTGCTATTTATAAAATAAAAACTTCAGCTCTAGAGCTGAAGTTTTTGTTTAGTAACCCAGAAACTTCAGCTCTAGAGCTTAAGTTTTCCAGTTATAAAATAAAAACTTAAGCTCTAGAGCTTAAGTTTTCCAGCTTAAGTTTTCCAGTTATAAAATAAAAAACTTAAGCAGTTTTCCAGCTTAAGTTTTTCAGTTATAAAATAAAAACTTAAGGAGCTGAAGTTTTTGTTTAGTAACAGGGAAACTTTAGCTCTAGAGCTGAAGTTTGCCAGTTATAAAATAAAAACTTCAGCTCTAGAGCTGAAGTTTCCCAGTTATAAAGGGAAGCTGAACTTTTTTAAAAAGTGGGTACGGATGCAAACAAAAAGACAAAGCGGCTACAGGTTAAAAGAGGGCACCCAAATAGGGCGCCCCGTGCAATTTTTACGTTGAAGAACTAGTAACGGGCCGATATAAAGTTTTCTTAGAAGAGAATTTTTTGGGAAACATTCAAAAATAGCCAGATTTACAATTAGTTGTTCAAAAATAGCCCAGTTTCAAAAGTAATCAAAATTTAACCACTTTTTATTTAAAGATAATCTGAGTGAAACACTATTCAAAACCCGAAAAATAGAGTTCCAACATAAGTACACTAGAACTCCAACATAATATACTGGAGTTCCAGCAAATATACCGGTTCGGCATAATATGCTGAAGTTCATACACCGGTACACCGAACTATATTATGCCGGACCGATCTTTATTGCAACAAAATAGTGATTATTTTTCATTGACTTGGTAAACTATAGCTATTTTTGAATGGTCAGTCCGAAAACTGACTATACCGTGATGATACATGAAGGTAATTAAATCCCTGCTGGATCTACCGAATGGAAGATAACACAATCATATCCTACCTAACCTTGTAAAGGAAACACCTTCAATTTAACTACGATGTAGTTTCTAAATTTTGCTAAGCTAAACAGAAAATCAGTGTGTCAAACAATAATTCAGAATAGCAAATGGTAAAAGTAACCAGCGAACCACAGCGCACAATTTTATGAAAATTGTACTAAATAATACGAAGACAATGGCGAACCTCATTAGAATTATGATGTGAATCGAGAACAAAAAAAATCTCTTATTCAAAATCTATTACATCTAAATCCTAGCTATATGGCAAGCATGAATTGCCAGAAGCGCTGCTCATGCAAGAAAATACTCCCATGTATTTGGCCTGTAAGACTGTATCGTGGCCTTATCTTGGAGGAGGAGGAGGCACATTAGATTTTGCAAAACCAACCCACGCAACAATTCCAACAGCAAGTATTACCCATCCAAAAATGTCATACTTCAGATCACTGCTCTTTTTCTTCTTTGAACCCTAGAATGCAAGAGCAGACAAATATTGAAAGGTTAAGCAAAATCCTGTCGACACTGAAACTAAGTTCGATGAAACGAGCTGACTTTTTTGGAATTTAAATAATTCAAACAAACATAACCATAACCACAGAAAAAGTTAACAAAGTCTATAAAGAACAAAAGATAAACAAAACCACCAAAATTCCGTGAAAACAAATTTCCAGATAAAGTTTCTATTTATTTTTTTTAAATAAGGTTAAAGTTTCTAATTTTGTAGCCATAGAAGGGACTGCCACTCAGTCTGCACTTTGGAAAACATCATGCTCCACAATACAAAATGAAAGAGAGGAGATAAGACTCCAAGAGAAGAGATCATGATTTATAACTATAATTAAAAATAAAAAAAAGTGAAGTAGCTTTAAGCATTAGAAATATACTTAGTATCTTAAAGGGTAAGAATTTCTTGCACCGGAGTGGAGGGCAAAACTGACAATAATATTAATACCTTTGTACTTGTTGATGTCGAAGGTCCTGGTCCCATAGCTTGTTGCATGGCACCTTGTTTGTGAATCTCCGCGTGCAACTCTGGAGCCTAAATATAATGTACAAGAACATAAAAAAATAACAAAAAAGATCATTCATGCATGATAAAGTGGTAAAAAGAGACAACTGGTTCCTGTAAAAGAATAAACAAAAGTAATACCACGAGCGATATAAATCACCTAGAAGGGCATCTAGAAACATATTAGCTTTATATGAATAAACAGAATCTAGCACAACTATTCATTCCACAAATAAGATGCAATGAAATCCCAAGATCAATTTTTTTTCAATTCCTTTGCCACCTTAGAAACATGAGCCTATGAGCTGCCTGAAGAATCTAGTAGTGCGTTTATGTAACAGAAAGGATCAGGTAAAACATTCTGACACCGGAACTTATTGTTTAAAAAGTATACAGATCATAATTCTCAAATGGATATATTTGTAGAACTAAACATGCACAAGGAATGGGCAAATATATACAAATATGTACTTCGGGGAGCTTTCTACTTGTTGATTGATCGGCGCAGCGTGCTGTCAAATATTTTATTCTTTTTTCCTTGTCAACGAATAATTTCACCTATGCATGTCGAACTACTTGCTCAGACACTCATGGGAAATTCTTAAACGAGACACAAAAATTCAGCACACTCAACATATCAAAGCCAAGCTAAAAAACACCAGCTTTACCTTAGAAGCAACTTCTAAAGATTTCCGATAAAGTTCATTGGTTGGATCCTACAGTTCACGGGAACAAAAGTTATGACAATAAACCTCCCACAATAAGCACTAAAAATATCAGAATCTATATAGAAGAAATATATACCGCATCAACAGCCTGCTGGAAGCACTGAGCTGATTTGTCAAAGTAAACCTTAGCTTCATCTTCATCAGGAGTTAGAAATGCCTGGGATGTATGTGCATTCCCCAAACACCAAATGGCGTCATGCTTCTGTGGATTAACCTCCAAAGCCTCCTCCAACTTTGAGATGGCATCTAGACAAGATATTGCCAATTAGAGGCAAGAACAGATAATACTATCTTCATTTTCATTTCCATCGACTTGTTTAAAAAGAGGTCCCAATATTTCAACCACCCTCCAACCATTTCCTTCCATAAAGTAAGTACACCATAATAGTTTTGTCTTTGAGAAACATAACAAAATTGTTTGATTACTAACCCATGAAAGGCCCTAATATGATATGGAAATGTCTTTTGTGAGATCATAAATGTCCCAATGGTATATCAGGGCATCCAAGGTGTTAATAAGTGTCTTAGCCACTCTACTTGTTCTCTTAGGTTTTGTGTTGGATGTTTTAAGTTCTTTCATATGGACTTAGTCTTAGAGCAAACCCAGTCAAGTCTCACACTCTGCAAAGTCCACACGAGAACCCCAATTTGGTTATATGTGGGGAAGTGCTGAAATATATAGTCTCACGTACGGTTTAAAAGGGCATTCAAGGTGCTTAAAATAGCTAAGAGATTTCTTCTCCTCTACCTAAATCTTAGAGGGTAGAGTTACCATACACATATAGAGCTGTAAATAGGTACGTGATAGAATATTAGAGGTGTGCCCAAGCTGGCCAAGAAACCATCAATAAAAGAAAAGGCAGTGTCTAAAAGGTCTTAGTCCACTTGACACTCATTACCATAATACTTGAGACTGATTCTTTAACAATAATTAATCTAATTAAAATCCCAATAACTCCGATAGCATAATAACAAACGGCGGAGATTGTCCAATGAACCAATAGTAGGAGAACTTTTTAGCAGGGATTACAATACTAGTACTAAGCTCAATACCAGAAATCATCTTCTTTGATTCCGCGACAGGCTGGAACTGTGACAATTCCAACAATGCACCTCCCCATCTCGTCAAGTTCTGCGCAAATAATTGGAAACAATAGAAACAAATTCCCTAGCAATTAGGGATCTAATCTCGATTTAATATAAGCTGGAGCTATGTGAAACTAATATGACAAGCATAAGAACGTACATATTGCCCGAAAGTAACAGAGAAAATATGCAATACATAAAGAGAGAAGAAAGTGTACATACATCAGCATCGAGGGGATTTTTAGCATAGGTAGCTTCAGCAGTCTTGCGAGCGTGCTCGAAGAAGAGGAGGCGATCGAAATCGTTTTGCTCCATTACTGAATTTGTAGATTTGGCTTCGTGCGATAACTTTATCAGTTAGGGTTCTAAGCTTCAACCTGGAACCTTCACTTAGCTTGTGTTTTCCTTTTGTAACACCGAGCGGACTTGCCGGTGAAATTAGTGAATCCCATCCGGACTCGACTTTGTAAATGGTCTGTGGGCCTATCCCAGAGGCCTATTCCAGATTAGATAGGCTGGCTGAGGGAGAGTGCACCGTTAGCCATTCATAGCACATGTATTTACTTTTAAGTCATTATTTAAAATATTTTTAGTCTCTAGCCATTGCTAACAAACTTTATCTGCCCAGACGAAAATACCCTTCTGCTCATAAAGTTCAGGACCAAGTGTCCTTAACTTTTGAACTTATAACTCTAAGTTCGGGACTTCAACACTACATGCTCTTAACTTTTGAACTTGTAACTCTAAATTCAGGACTTCAAGACTACATGTCATTAACTTTTGAACTTGAAACTCGAAATTCAGGACCACCTGTTCTTAATTTTTGTACTATATTTGTTTTCTTTTCTAGTAAACGCTCGTGTACTAGTGACATCGGGTTCTGGGATGATTATAGTTATCCAGTATTAAAATTTGCTAAATATATTATTATTTACTCTGTAACATTCATTTACTATTTAATTGAGGAAATTCAAGATTTCAAATTACTTAAGTGAGAACAAAATTAAGTATTTACTATTCGCTTGCCTGACAGCGGTGTCCAGCGCCAACTTTTAATGGATTTTTGATCGTGACATTTTTCCCCCAACACCAAACCAGATCAAACTTAACCATAGTCGGAATTTTTTTCTCGGTTTGACTCGAATTATCGGTTTGGTGAGATTTGTCGGTTTCTTTTGTACATCCCTATAACTAAATATCGAAATATAAGTAAGAAACCTACTTATTTTTCAAGAAAATATTTCACAAGGAAAATATCTTGGAAATTTTTTCTTTCCAGACCAAATACATCCATGAAGGGTTAGAAAATAATATTTTGTACTTCTAACTTATATTCTTTTATTCTTTGTTATTTTTGTTCGTGCACTTATTAAGTTTTGTCCATATAAAAGTTGCGTTTTATTTGTAAAAAGTCGGCACTGCTGTATGGGTTCTCTATTATTTAACATACGGATATTTTTACATAACAATTTTCATGAAAAATGCTAATTGTTCAAACCTACAAAGTACTTTTTAGTGTTGTCCTTGGAATCACACTTGATGCAGAAATCACGTTGCACATGTTTGATATTGATTGCATATCATGTACAATATTATAATGCAATAAGTTAAATACTTATCCCGTTTAGTATTTATATCAAATCAACCAATTCAAACATATTAATTAAAAATGAAGTGAATTATATATCATTTAAGCATCTTTAGTTGATAAATGTGTGTAGAAATATGTATCTTGCGTTCAATGATTATGTAAAATTGTAAACACTAAGGTAAGCACAAATGAAAATTTTACGTGCTCATCTACACAAGATATTTACAATCGTGATTGGAGATGGTGTAATTCAAATTCAAAATATCATAATCTCCAACTAAGGCAAAGGCGGTTCCATAAAATTAGTGGTCTAAAGTGAACTTTTAATAAGAGGCCTTAGACTTTTTTTTTATTAGTCCGTATGCATACATATATGCAAAAAACTTAATCTTGTAATATGTTACCGTTGATATTGGTGTAAAAATGTATTTACTAATATGAAGATTTAAGTAATTTAATTCAAAGTTTAAAAAATATTTTTACTGTTAAAGAGTAGATACCTTTCTTTCCTTATTACAATATTTGTTTTTTGCACTTTTTTATTTTTCTACGAACATTAATGTTGTCTAATTTGAAATAAACATTACAAGAAAAGTGCTAATTACATGGAAATTTTACCTGAGAATTTTATTTGCAGAAAATTACTGCGGATTTTTATGAAAAAAATTAAAATTCCTAAATTTAGAATATTTTACCTGCAAAAAATATTTTTCCAGAAAAATCCACGGGTAATTTTAACGCCATTAAGCGCCAAAATATTTTCTACGAAATTACTTGGGGAACCAAATTGGCAAGTACATTATCGCACAAAAATTCGCATGTAATTAAATGAAGATAATGGAAAACATTTCCTATGATAATCCGTAGGAAAATCCCCGGGTAGAGCTACATGCCAATTTATTTGAAAATATTTTTTGGGAATATATTTGGGAATTTGCTTATTTGGGGAATTACATGGGAATATTATTGCTGCCGATTTAGCTGGAGATTTTTTTTCGGGGGAGGGGGGGATTCACCTGGGATTGTCTTAATTGGGGAACTACCTAGTGATGTTGTTGCTTCGGCTAGAGATATTTTTTGGGGACTTACTTGGAATCTATTTATTTGAAAAATTACATAGATAATTTTTATGTAAATTTAGTTTTTAAAAAATTTCTTGCGAATTTTTGTTTTTGGGAGAATTACATATGAGTTTTATTGTTGCAATTTTTGCTAGAAACTTGTTCTTGGTGATATATGGAATTTTCTCACCTGAAAATTTATTTTAATTTTCAAGGAATTTTGATTAGGATTTATTCTTAGAATTTAACTTATTTTACTGTTGCTGCTTTAGTTGAATATATAGTATTAGGATTTTATAGCAACCTAGTTGAACTTGAATTTCTATAAATGCTTTAAAATATATTATTTAAAATCTTAAGAAAATATTATTTTTAATTTAAAAAGTATATTATTTCTAAAAGGTAGAAAAACTTGATTTGTAAAATACATCCATCCGTATTAATTTTATTTATTATATAGTTTGTCGGATTGTTAAGGTAAATATTATTAAATATTACTAAAATGATGACTCCATATGAGACTTAATGATGTATATATTAGAATTGAACATTGCAAGCCATTAAGCATAATATAGCTGGTCATTAATTTTTAAAACAAATTCAATAAAAAAAGTAATTATTATAAATTTTGTTATTTTAAGAACTAAAATTTTAATATGGTCGATATAAAAGGATATAACAAAACTAAGATACAACTCCATCTAACATATTTCAGTTAATATCATCAGAAAATACACTAAATTGTGCACAAGTGCATAATTTAAGTTTACCTGGGAAAAATTTGTTACATTTATAGAAATATAACTAAATTTTAAAACTTTTTTATCTTATGCATGCTATTTTTTACATGTATTTAAAGTGATAAAAATTAATTGTAGCATGTATAAAATGATATTAGTTTGTAAATTTTAGTATTGAAACTTAATTTCCTGCAAATTTTCATACATAATCCCCAGGAAAATCCCTATGTAATACGTGATTTTCTTGTAGTGAAGATTATAAAATTTATTATTAAAAATTTTAGGGACATAAATCAAGGCTTTACTAGTCTCTTACTAGAGCCACTTGTCTACCCCTGATATTCTCAATCAAATTTTTCGAGTTTCACTCGAGATAAGGTAAAGGTGACAAGAACATTAAAGAAAAAGAGAGTGTCATTTAGTTACCAAATATGAATGAAGTTGGTTGAACAGTACGTTCATGGTAGGGAAGTAGTCTGTAAATAATTGTTGATCTTCAATGAGGTCGGCTCAACATAACTGGTGGCCTAAAATTAAAATATATTAAAAAGACCCTAAATGTCTTTTATGAAATTCATATAGTATTGAGATACAAAAAAAACTACATGACTTTGATATAGTGGTGAGAGCGCAACTAATAATGTATGAATTAGGCGCACGTCATATGGTATTAAATTCTTCTCTTAAGTGAAAATGGTAAAGGGCAGACCCATTATCCATCATGTTTTGAACCTTGTGAAATTTGTCTCGGGGATTTTTTAGTTAAACAAGATAAGACACAAAAGAACTTGCTTTCTAGTGTTGCCACGACCCGGATTTTCCACCTTCAGGGGTCGTGATGGCGCCTACTCGTAGAAGCTAGGCAAGCCACGAAATCATAAACTCCTAACTCTTTTATTTTAAATCCTTTTATGAATCATAACAACAAGCGTTAAATATTTCAATAATAACGGGATATGAAATTAAAGCGAAAGACTTAAATTAAGTAAGCTAAACAATAATGTAGAAATCAACATATGCATCTACACAAGAACCGGTGTCACAACATCCACGGACTACTAAAAGTACTAAATACAACCGTTTGAAAGTTATATAACATTGTTTATCTCGAATACATGAGATAACATAATGAAATATAAGATAGAGGAGACGCCGGGCCTGCGGACGCCTGCAAGGCTACTTCGGTATCTCGGTGGACTGAAAGCTGGCTCCCGATCTACTGTTGCGCACCAAATGCTACTCCGGGATCTGCACACAGTGCAGAGTGTAGTATCAGCACAACCGACCACATGTACTGGTAAGTGCCTAGCCTAACCTCGACGAAATAGTGACGAGGCTAGACCAGACCACCACATAAACCTGCGCATATATATATATATATATATATATATATATATATATATATATATATATATATATATATACAGAGAGAGAGAGAGAGAGAGAGAGAGAGAGAGAGAGAGGTATAACCGCATTTAAGAATGCGAAGCGCTAGGGCCACATGGTCGGGTTCTTTTGGGGATAGACTTGTGAAGAAGCAACAATCTAATTAGTATATATAATTGATCATCATCAAATATATCTATTTGTAAATTTATTCATCAACTTATTACTTACTTAGATGCATAAATGAATATTAAAAACAAAACGTGTCGACATATATCGATGAATATTAAAAACAAAACGTCTCAGACCTATATTGATTAATCTATGTNGGGGGAGCATATTGTGGGGAAGATAACAACTCCGAGTAAAAGTCATCAGGTAACGAAGGAAGCAACATAATTCAGACATCAGTAAAGAATCAGAAATCAATAAATGCACGGCATCACCCTTCGTACTTTTACTCTCATCCTCACCAAGCAATGATATAATAAAAATGTGTACGGCATCACCCTTCGTGCTTTTACTCTCTTTCCTCACCAAAGTAATTATATGATAAAAATGTGCACGACATCGCCCTTCGTGTTTTTTACTCTTTTTTCTCACATATAATCAATAGAATCGGCACGGAATGGTACATCATGTGGCACGACATCACCCCTCGTGTTTTATACTCTTTTCCCACAATAACAAACAATGCACGGCATCACCCTTCGTGCTTTAACACTCTTTCCTCACAATAACAAACAATGCACGGCATCACCCTTCGTGTTTTAACACTCTTCCTCATCCAAAAAACAATCACAAATAGGGGCAAAGGAATAAAAAAAATAAAAATTCCGGTAAGGGAACATAATAAAACAATTAAATCCTAACAAGGGTACAACATCAATAATCTCAACATCCCGGTAAAGGAGATAATCCACAAAGTAATAATATCCCGGTAAGGAAACAATTTAATAACTCTTTCTCTTTCTTTCACTTTTATTTCATAACTCACTTTACCACTCGAGCCAATGCTCTAAAGAGTTCAATCACCTCATATAATTTCGCAATTTATAATACAACTTGAGCAAATGCTCCTCGATGTCAAAGGTCACGATTTCCTTCCACAAGCTTTTCACAACAATTAGGAATCATCACCAAGGCATGAAAGATACAACGAAATCAAGATATTCATAATTTAAAGACTCACGGTCATTCTAGATACCAACGTATAGATACTCGTCACCATGCCTATACGTCGTACTCAACAATTACCACATAGCAAATAGGACTCAACTCCTAGTCCCTCAAGCTAAGGTTAGACCAAACACTTACCTCGATGCCTTGAACACAACTCAAGCCTCAATTATAGCTTTACCCCTTAATTCCACCGCCAATTCGCTCGTATATAATCATAAATTACTTAATTACATCAATAAACACTAAATGAATCAACCCCAATGCATGAAAATAAGTTTTTTAAAGTTTACCCAAAAGTCAAAAATTGTCCCCGGGCCCACGTGGTCAAAACCCGAGGTTCGAACCAAAACCTGATTACCCATTCCCCCACGAACTCAAATATATAATTTATTTTGAAATCGGACCTCAAATTGAGGTCCAAATCCCCAATTAGAAAACCCTAGGTTCTACCCAAAACACCCAATTTCTCCCATGAAAATCTTTGATTTTAAGTTGAAATCATATTAAAAGATGATAAAAATTGGAGAAAGTTGGGTAAAAACGACTTACAATTGATTTGGAGAACAAAGGATTCTTGGAAAATCGCCTAAGTGTGTTTGGGTTTGAGAAAATATGAAAAATGGGGTTCAAAATCGGTTAAGTGTAAAATTGCAGGTCTCTGATATGGGAAATGAGAATAGAGGTTCCCAATTGCGAACCCTGACCTCTCAGATGTGGGAATTGCGAAACATGCGAACCCTTCATAATTTTCTAGCATTCGCATTTGCGAAGCAGTAGTCGCAATTGCGACTTCGCATTTGCGAGGAAGAGTGGCCTGGACTGGCTTCGCATTTGCGATCCTGCCTTCGCATATGCGAACTCGCATTTGCGAGCCAGGCTTCGCATTTGCGAAGCCTCCAGGCCTCAACACACCAGCAAATTTTTAAGTTCAAAATGCACCCCGTGGCCTATCCAAAACTCACCCGAGCCCTAGGGGCTACAAACTAAATATACACACAACCTCAAAAATATCCTACATACTTATTTGCGCGATCAAATAGCCAAAATAACATCATAAACATCGAATGAAGCCTCAAAATCCATGAATTCTTTCAAACTTTAAAAAACATCAAATTTTCTAATTTAGGTCCAAATCACGTCAAACGACGTTCGTTTTTCACTAAATTTCACAAAAATATCTTAAATCATATATAATACCTGTACCGGAAGTCGGAACCACAATACAGGCTCGATGCCATCAGGTTCTAATCAAATTTCATTTCAAAACCTTATACACAATTTTAGAACACAATTTATTTCAAAAATTCATTTTTCGGGCTTAGGACCTCGGAATTCGATTTCAGGCATACACCCAAGTCCTATATTTTCCTACTGACCCTCCGGGACCGTCAAATCACGGGTCTAGGTCTGTTTACCCAAAATGTTGAACAAGGTCAAATTAATTCATTTTATAGTCAAAATTTATCCTTTTTTACACAGTTTCTCATTTAACCTTTCCGGCTACGCGCCCGTACTGCGCACGCAAATCGAGGTGACTCTAAATGAGATTTTTCAAGGCCTCGGAGTCATAGAATTTAATTTAAAACAAGTAATGACCGTTTGGGTCATCACATTCTCCACCTCTAAAACAACCGTTCGTCCTCGAACGGACAAAAGAAGGAAGTACTTGAGTTGGGAAAAATGGGGATAACGGCTCCGCATATGAGACTCGGACTCCCAGGTCGATGCCTCAGAAGTCTAACCTCTCCACTGAACATGAACAGAAGGAAAACTCTTCGACCTCAACTAACGAATCTGCCAGTCTAGAATAGCTACTGGCTCCTCCTCATAAGAAAAGTCCTTGTCCAACGACAGTGCTGAAATCCAACACGTGGGATGGATCGTCGTGATACCTCCGAAGCATGGACACATGAAACACTGGATGCACGGCCGATAAGCTCGGTGGCAATGCAAGTCTATAAGCCACCTCCCCATTCTCTCAAGAATCTCGAATGGACCAATGAATCTAGGGCTAAGCTTGGCCTTCTTCCCAAATCTCATCACGCCCTTCATAGGCAACACTCGAAGCAATACCCACTCATCGACCATGAAATCCACATCTCAAACCTTGCGGTCTGCATAACTCTTTGTCCTAGACTGAGCTGAACGAAGCCTATCGTGAATTATCTTGACCTTGTCCAAGGCCTCCTGAACCAGATCCGTACCCAACAACCGACCAAAGCATGCTCTAGTGACACTATCCATAAGGCCCACTAGACAGACCAAAGCATCCTGAAGAACTGGGGTGGCAATAAACCCCTCTGGGACCTGAGCTGGGCCCATCAGAACTGTTGGGGCTGGAACCTCATCATCAAAATAGACATGAGGCTCCACTACGGGTGTTGCTGCCCTGGGATGAGCTCTGGCCCTGCCTCAGCCTCTAGCACAACCTCGACCTCGCCCTACGCCCCTTGTGGGAGCTACTGGGGGGCTCAGACTATTGATCGGTGGATGATAAGTGCATGTTCTCTCCATCTGCGAAAGAATAGAGTTGAAATTCAATTAGCATTGAGAAACCAAGCCGCACGACAAGAAAAAACAAATGTGAAACTTTTCCTAACTCTGTAGCCTCTGGGATAAATACGGACGTCTCCGTACCGATTTCTCAGACTCTACTAAGCTTGTCCATGAATTGTGAGACTTGTGTAACCTAGAGCTATGATACCAACTTGTCACGACCCGGATTTCCCACCCTCGGGGGTCGTGATGGTGCCTACTCGTAGAAGCTAGGCAAGTCACGAAATCATAAACTCCTAACTCTTTTATAATAAATCCTTTTATGAATCATAACAACAAGCGTTAAATATTTCAACAACGACGGGATATGAAATTAAAGCGGAAGACTTAAATTAAATAGGCTAAGCAATAATGCCGAAATCAACATATGCCTCTACCCAAGAACTGGTGTCACAACATTCAAGGACTACTAAGAGAACTAAATGCAACCGTTTGAAAGAAATATAACATTGTTTGTCTCGAATACAAGAGATAACAGAATGAAATATAAGATAGAGGAGACGTCGGGCCTACGGATGCTTGTAAGGCTACCTCGGTATCTCGCTGGACTGAAGGCTGGCTCCCGAGCTACTGCTGCACACCAAATGCTACTCCGGGATCTACACATAGTGCAGAGTGTAGTATCAGCACAACCGACCTCATGTGCTGGTAAGTGTCTAGCTTAATCTCGGTGAAATAGTGACGATGCTAGACCAGACCACCACATAAACCTATACAGCTATATATATATATAACGGAAACAGAGATACAAAGATAACCAATCAATATGGGAGGGGGAGCATGCTGTGGGGAAGATAACAATTCTGAGTAAAAGTCATCAGGTAACGAAGGAAGCAACATAACTCAGACATCAGTAAAGAATCAGAAATCAATAAATGCATGGCATCACCCTTCGAGCTTTTACCCTCATCCTCACCAAGCAATGATATAATAAAAACGTGCACGGCATCGCCCTTCGTGATTTTACTCTCTTTCCTCACCAAAGCAATTATATGATAAAAATGTGCACGACATCACCCTTCGTATTTTTTACTCTCTTTTCTCACATATAATCAATAGAATCGGTACGGAATGGTACATCGTGCAGCACGACATCATCCTTCGTGATTTACACTCTTTACTCATAATAACAAACAATGCACGACATCACCTTTCGTGCTTTAACACTCTTCCTCACAATAACAAACAATGCACGACATCACCCTTCGTGCTTTAACACTCTTCCTCACCCAAACAACAATCACAAACATGGGCAAGGGAATTAAAAAAAAATAGAAATCCCGGTAAGGGAACACAATTAAACAATTAAATTCCGACAAGGGTACAACATCAATAATTTCAACATCCCGGCAAAGGAGATAATCCACAAAGTAACAATATCCCGGCAAGGGAACAATTTAATAACTCTTTCTCTTTCTTTCACTTTTATTTCATAACTCACTTTACCACTTG